>VZTT01036436.1:0-22542 GCA_013400855.1 Buphagus erythrorhynchus | reverse complement strand
AGAAAAAAGGTATATCTTTCCTTCCTTCCTTTTTTTTTTTTTTTTTTCTTTTTGAGAAGAATGTGTTCCCCATTAGGATTCCTGTTTGTCTGCTGCCATGAAAAGAAGGCTTTTCAATAAATTAAGGGAGGGTTTTCATGATCTCTCTCTAAGCCACCTGTTGCTTCAGCTGCAAATAGATACTTACCTCTTAATAGGAATGACTAATAAAATAGGTACTATATGTCATACACATGCATATATCATTTATTTATATGCATTATATAGATGCTTATAACCTGGCTCAGAGTAAAATCAACCACTGCAGCTACAAGAAATGCATTGTTCAGATGCTCCCCAGCACAAGAACTTTGTTCCCCTCGGTTTCTGTGCTGCACTGTGTCAGCCAAAAGCTGGATAAACAAAGGGGAACGTTGCGGGTGTTTGTACAGGGTCTGGCACATAAGCCCCTCATATCCTCAGAGATAGGAGCTTCTGACTGGGGCTTCTTGCTGCTGCAGTACTACAAATATAGTAACAGTGACATGGAAGGCTAACCCAGGGAGCTGTTCAGCAAGAATAGCTCAGGAAATAGTAACATCTGCGATAAGACATAAAAAGAAATTCTTACTGTCTCTCAGTAGCTGGGTTCAGACCTGAAGACACGTCAAGCTGCATATGGCCACCAAAAATTAGTGAGAGTATGGCATCCAGAGCACTTGTGTATATTTGAACAGCATTTTATTTCTCTAACAAGATTGGCTTTGCCTTGTGCTCCTGGGGAGGAAAGCCTTTAGAAGAAATGTGCTTAACAAGGCCCATATTCTCAAAAGCAAAGGGCTTCACTCAGCTCTGCTGTAATTTCAAGGGAGTTAAATGAGAATTTCAACCAGGCAGCTATCTCGACATAAACAATAATTTCTTTCTTCCAGCAAGCCAGTTAGGTGCAAAAAAGAAGTGTAGTTCACCCTTCTGCCAGTTGTACAAGATGAAGGTAGAAATATAATATATTTCGAGGCTGTACCACAATCCTGCAAACCCTTGCACAGTGACATTTATCAGACCCAGCACTGTGAGCAGCAGCAGATACTGTCACTAAAGGAAGCTTCTCTGCCACAGTCAATGGGAGGCCCCTGGGCCTCTCTACAGATGGCTTGGGACTATCCAGCAAGGAGCTGGATAAACCCTGACCCATTCCTGTCACCCCATTTAGAGCATGGTTGGAAGCTGAAGATAATTTTTTTCCCTGAGAGGAAATTTCTGGAATGTTTTATCCCCTACAGAGCTTTTAGTACATGGTCACAGGGCCTGCATCTCCTGTTCCTGATAGGACCTTACTCAGAGAGTTACATTTTCTTCCATTTCAAAAAGCTCCAGGAGCACGGTTCAAAGCACATCAAGTTCACTATGATGCAAAGCTACCAGGTTAAAAGTTATAGCTTACTTTTGAGTTACATTTTCATGAAGTAAGGACGACTCTATCTGTTCCCCTGATAATTCTCACTAGGGGCACATTTGTAAATGATGGAAAAATGACCACACAAACGTGTTAATGGTAGCAGTCAGCTATCAGTATAACTTGACATGGTGTCTACAGACACCACAGCCCTGAGAACAGCAGCTGTTGCTGAGGCAAACAGCTGAAATAAAAGAGGAAGAAAGGCAGCTTGCAAACAACCGCCTTCACTGGTCCAAATGGCTCCTAATACGTTTTTTGTAAAGACACACTGTTGTTAACATCTGCGTGAAGTTAATCTGAAGAGTTGTTTGCAAATAGCAAAGCTGCTAAGCACCTGCTGCTTTAGGATAGATGAACTTTTGTGGGCATGTAACATGCTATTTTATTCCCGGCAGCTCTCACAAACACCACCCTATACAGAACAGAAATGAATGGACTTTGTGAAGGGCACTTTTGTTGAAATTGGATAGGACTATACACAAGTATTACCAGATACCAGAACAGTTTAAGAGCCTGGTTCAGAAATATTCTAGAGCCTGAGGTTAAGTTGTCTTAGAAGAGTAACCAAGGAAAGCAAAGTAATTGCCAGTGACTGAGGTTGCTAACTTGAAGGTTCATTTATTAATAGATGTCAAAATGAATTTTAAAAAAAGTTCCTGGAACTACTTCACTTGGCTGATTTTTAAGTTGCCCTTTACATCAGTGTGTCTGAGTGCAGCACAGGTCCCATCTTCCTGGCATGCAGGGAATGCAAGGAGTGAAATGTGTATTCTGCATTTCCAGTTCACTTTTGCACTTTCTGCCCCCTTTTGAGAGTTTCCCTGAGCCACTCTCCCACAAAGAATTACACCTCATTTGAATGTTTGTTTGATTTCAGTTAGGTACATCAAAATAGCAAAGAAAAGAAGACTGTAGCCAGAGTTAGACTGTACCCTCCTTCCCAGTAGGTCTGTGCACCCTCTCATTAGTGAGACTTATCTGTCTTTCCCATGCCATTTTATTTCAGTGGGGGATAATCCTACTGGAGGAGTCCATGCTGTAAGATGGGAGATCTACACTGGAGCAGTTAAACCCTGTACTTTAAAGACCTTTTTTCCTGTGATTTGTCTTGCCTGGCCTAATTTATAATTGAAATTGTATGCAGTTTCCAGAATGGTCCAGATGTTGAAAATAACATGCTACAATATCAGTTAGCTTGTGTAGCTGTAACTCGGGTCTTAAACCAGACAAGATTTGCCATGCAGGAGAAAAGCTAGCAACCAGGGTTCAGTCTGTCTTTTATTTCTGTGACTGCACAAAATTAAGAGGAAAAGTGGGAAGGGTGACAGAACCTCAGGTGTCTTTACCTTGTGGCAGCTTCTATGTTCTTAATTAGATGTAACTCAAAATCTTTTGTGTTCAGTGGAGATAACCACTGACTTTGGTGGAGGGATCAGTCTTGTAAAGAAAAGAAAAGGCAGATGGGGCAGCATCAGTGCAATGAATACATTTTTTTCTTACTTTTGAAACCCACTTGAAGGACTAGAATGTTTTAGCTGCTCAGGTCAAGAATTGAGACTTTTGAGTAAATTTGGTTTTTTCATTAGTACTACTCTAAAAGGAAAAAAGCCCCTAGTTTCCCAGATCCTTTCCTATATCTTCTGTTTCTTGAAAATGAATATGACAACAATCTCCAATCATACAAAACCATTCCAAACATAACTGATGTGTTTTAAATCCTTCCTTTTATCTGAAATTGACATGGTAGTTCTTTCAGAGTTCTGGGAGAGAGATGACCCACTTCCACTGATAAACGCCTCTGAGTTTTACTTCCATCTCATTACATGGATATTCCCATACTTAAGTTGCCATTTGGGAAACTGCCTTTGATGCAGTACTCAGCAGCATTTTAGCCCAGAGTGTCCTGCATTGATCTGTGATGGCCTTAAGTTTGACACTTGAAGCAAAGAAACTGCCAGAGTGACCTACCACTCTGTGTTATATGCAGAATACTCAGATACCTTCCAGAAATTTTCTCTCTAATGCATCTTTGCAGCATTTGCACAGTTTAGATGGAATTTATTCTAAATGGACGTGTGAGTCTTACACAGGTTTCTGGAAAATCACAGCACTGTATTGATAGGCAGGTGGAAGCAGTAGTTATTTTTAAGAAATCAGATGTCAGTCTGGAATTTGGTAAGTGGATTTTCATCTCAGACTAGAAGTTATTAGCCACTACCACTGCTGCTATTAATTGCCTTTCATAAAGCATAATTCATAACTGCATGTTCACACTGTGAATGGTGAGTCCCATTTCTGAGTATCTGAGTGTTTTAAAAAGCCCTTCGAATGCAGTGTTCATAATTCTGGATAACCAGGGCAGAGTGGATTCAGTTGCTATGGTTGCAGGCAACAGAATGGGAAGATCTGTATTGCACCTCAGGCAGCAATAACTGATTGTACTACTAAATCCACTTAGATTCTTTTTTTTTAAATTACAGTAATTTACAGTTCTGCTGACTCTGTTGCAGGTAACTTCACTGGCATTAGGAGAGGCAGGGAACAGGCACTATAAATTGAAGGCCCAGTGAAGAAGTTGTCCCCAGCCTAAAACACTGACCTATAACAAGGAAGTATGTAAGCAGAAGCTCTTAAATGAGCTAAATGTATCCATGCAACAATGGAATGTCTCTAAAAGCAGCTGACTTTAGTCCCAGTATATCTTGACAATAAATGATAATTGGTTCCAAACGGAGAATCTCCTAAGGAGATCTCTTAGGAGATCTTGGACTTTTATTTCGTTTTTAAAGTATATCTGAAGAGTAAGTAAAAAAGCATGTGGACCTCTGACCCTTTCCTGTCATCAGTTTGGGATTACAGGCCAGAACAAGCTTTACGTTTTAAAAAATAGCTGTAGTTTTCACTCCTGTGAGATGCGTGAACCAGATCAATACTTTGCTGTTTCAGTTTAGTGGAAAGCAAAAAGAGTAGTATCATGTATAAGTGGTTAAAAATATCCTCAGAGGCCAGTTAAGCAATATCTGTTTCCAGGATGGATTACCATGGACGCACTAACAACCTGTAATTCTTAGCAAAGTAGCCAGTTAGAGGAGCTGTGACTCCCATAAGTCGCTGTAATTTTCTCATTGTATCTTCCCACCTGTTAATATTTGCTGCTGCAATGCACAGTATCTCTGTAGCTAGCTGAACTCATCAGAACCAATCTAATTTTCTCAATAGTTCTTTTAAAAATTCCTTCTGTGCTGCAGAGGTAGGATCAGAGTGACACTCAGTGGCAGGATAGTAAAAGTGATTCTCAGATTCTCTCTAACATCTATTATTAGGATGTTAGGGCATTCTTATAAAGTTTTAGTTAGATAGTTATTAGTATTTTCTGTCTGTTTGATAATATTCTATGTAAGCATTGTAATTCAGACGAATATATACTTTTGATTATGCAAAGTGAAAGAAAGTTACTTACTTTGCCAAGGTCCTCTTCACTCATAACTTGTTTGTTGTAATCTCCTGCAAATGAAGAGGAAAAAAGAATTTAAGAAATTGAACTAAAGACTCAAAAATTGAGTTTCAGAATCAAGAGACTTGAATCACCACAATTTACATTCTGTGGTATTTGAATCTTTACAGATAACTTGAACAGTTCAAAGAATAGCATTTTACATCTTGTATACAGTTTATCATGTTCCCTACGTATAACTGATAGTTCATGACCCTCTCAGTTATTTGTGTTGTACCAAAACATTTTCTTTATCTGAAAAAAAAAAAAAAAGGCATTTTCCTTTTTATGTAAGCAAACACTGGAATAAATTATAGAATAGTTACTGTTAAAGATTTTTAACATCACCCTTACAAGTGTTTGAGACAAATATTTTAGGTGTAGTAGTTCTGCATTAGAGTGTGGGTTGTCAGTCTTTCTAGCTGTGCTTGCTCAGGTGCAGGGAAGGATTCATAGGATTACATTCTATTTTGGAGCCAGAAATTCTCCTATGGGGCCTGTGGCTTTCTAGTCACCCGAACTCGCAGCATTCAAGGATGTTAATAAATAAGAACTATTGTGATACAATGTTCCTTGAAACACTGTATGTAAAATAATTTCCCTCTGTCTCAAACAGGGTCCAGTTGCATCCCCCATGTCCATGCGATCCGTTCTAACCAGCGGCTCCTGCCTTTCCCCGCCACCGCCGCCACCGGGACCGCCCCCCATCTTCGATACGGAAACTGCAAAGGACGAAGGAACCGCATCTCGCTCAGCCCTCTTTGCACAGCTCAACCAGGGAGAGGCAATCACCAAAGGTCAGGAGAAAATAAATCGAATTGTGATCCAGGAGTCAAACCGCATCAAGAGCTGTTACATGGATTAACCTAACTTTCACGGCATCAAGTTACATTCTAGTAGCTCAGATCCTTCTGAGGCTTGCAGTGGTCTGATGGAGAAGGCTGCATACTAAAACCCCCTTTAGAAGCCACAGCGCCCAAATAATTTCAGTATACCTGACATTCACACCATTTAGAGGTATCCTTTTAATTTTAAGGCAGCCAAGCTTGATATCTTCAGCTCCCAGTAGCTGGTCAGTCTCTTAAGTTAAAATTGCGGTAAAGTTTATCCCTCTTTCTGACTCACATTGATTGTACAAACCTGTGTCAAAATGTCATACATGTCAGGTGAAATAAAGCTTTTTGTATTAATATTGGACAGTTGTAATTTAAGTGTATGTCTGTAAATTTAAATTCATGTGATTGATATATTTGCATTTAATGCTGCAGGGATAGGTCAAATATTGTCATAAATTAGAAAAAGAAACTCTGCTTTACGGATGGAAAAACATGATACAACAAGCTCTCAGAGCTTGCAACAGACACAGAGGGACCTAGAAGACATTGTGGGATTTTCTGTTGAAGACACTAAGAGCCCATCCACAGTAGAAGAGGTTTTATATGATCTTCTAAGAGTATGTCAGCAGTTACACTTTAGCTAGTTACCTAGGTAGATCTTGAGGAAATTTTAAAAATGTAATTTCAGAGAATAACATAACACAATTACAAACAAACTTTTCATGCTTCAATATGAGCACTTTTAGGATTGGGAAATAGACTCTTTCACAAGCACCCTTTTTTTTTGTTTTGTTTTTTTGTTTGTTTGTTTTGTTTTTTTGCTTTTTAGGGCTTCGACATGTCTCTGATGACCAGAAGACTCACAAGAACCCCAGCCTACGTGCCCAAGGTCCACCTGTTCGTTCTCCAACAAAAAGCCATACTCCAAGTCCTACCTCTCCCAAGAATTCCCCACAGCAGAACCATGCCCCTATCTTGGAGCTAGAGGGAAAGAAGTGGAGAGTGGTGAGTTGCAGTCACACCTCTGAATTGCACCTTGCTCATTGCAAACCAGGAGGAGCACTGAAACCTCTTGTCTGTCATTAACATGCAACAAAACAAAGTTGCAACTGAAATGGGCTGAGTCCTCCATTTCTCTGCATTGCCATAGTTCAACTTTTACTATTATGTAGGATTTTAAGTTAATTCATTTGTCTCTGACAATCACCTACTAATTCATCTCACTGGAGGACATCAGAAGCAGCATATGAATTCCTTGCAAAATCAGGCAATGCCCCAGAAACAAGTGCAGTAGAGAACACCAATTAAAATCCCTTTTTGCAGGCCATTCCTGTGAATGAGAGAGAACAGTAATAACAGACCACTCCCTACAGTTTCCCTAACCGGTGGAATTATACTTTCATTTTTTATTGCCCATTCCATCTAAGCATGTCTTCCATGCTTAAAAGTAGAGGAGTGTTTTCCTTTTGTCCGATCTACAGATGGAAAAAGGAGATTTGTTTAAAGTTTGGGTGTTAATTTATGTAGGCATATACCAAAGAATCTATGAATGAAAATTGATGTGACTGTGTTGGTTAAGAGAGAGCAGAAAGAATATGCAGTTTAGTCATGCAGAAGGTTATATACACAGTCAGTGTATATTACAGTGGAGTCCAGTTTGCATAAGGTGCAGTCACCATTTGTCTGTTATGTTGCCTTATGGTTCTACTACTTGGAACTTTCCTTGTGGATCCCTAGCCTTTCCTGGACATCCGTGGAGTGTAATTGCTCTTTTAAACCTAATGAAAGGAATTTTCTTTGCCTATTACTCCTTTATTGTATGTGGTAGTGCCTGTATGTGTTCACAACATGCTGTCTAAAACATTATATAACACTTAGGGAAGGAAAACTTGCTCTGTTCTTCAGTCTGAATCAGATAGGAGCCAAACAGCAGTTTTGTGAGTACCTTTTAAAATGATGAGCATAACATCTTTGCTGCAAATTTAATGGATTTTATCTCTGTCTGTGCTAGTTTCTTCAGCTCTGCAGCTCTAAAAGATACAATGTCATCCAAGGGCCAGTTAGGTGAGATCTGGTCACCAAGCAGATCAGGGATTATAAGCCACAGGAAGGATATTGTTCTGTTGTAACTGAAAAGGCAATGACTCGAGGATAAATTGTACTAAACTCTGTCTGACTGTTTGCTAAAGACGGTTAGTAAGAGACAACCAATTAAATAAACTTTCTTTTCAAACAGGAATATCAAGAAGATAATAATGACCTGGTCATTAACAACACTGAACTCAAGCAAGTGGCCTACATTTTTAAGTGTAACAAATCTACACTTCAGATAAAAGGAAAAATCAACTCAATTACTATTGGTGAGTGAGTAGCTCAGCTGGGCTTTAAGTGACAATCTTGAAAAAACTGACTTATGTGATTAATAATGCATCTGAATCATTCCATTCACTTTAATGATTGATCACGAGAGTAAAGTCACTCAGCTATGGAGTGCAGGACTGGGAATTTTCGTAGTTAATGTAGCAGGTGTGCATTTGTTTGTATTTGTGTGTATTTGCATTTGTCTTGCCTTTCTTATTTATGACTACTCTTATTTTAGACAACTGTAAAAAGTTTGGCCTTGTGTTTGACAATGTTGTGGGAATCGTGGAAGTGATCAACTCCAGGGATATTCAGATTCAGGTAAATATCTAACTGAGAGGTGAAGACAGACCTAGAACAAGTTGGGGGGGGAAAGTCCAACATATAGTTACAAGGTATTTTAAAAACTCACAGAGCACAACAAAATTATGGAGTATCCAAATGGATCTCTATATGCACTAAATTCTGCTGATGTTTCTAGAAATGTTTGTGAAGACTGTTTACTATCATTGAACAAACCTCCCATAGCCCAGTGCGTTCTGGTTCTGGTGAAGCTGAGAGATCTGTACACTGCCAGAACTGTTACTTCTGTCCCCGATCTGCTTGCTTTCATGCTACACAACTCCCAGCACTTGAAAGTTCAGTGGTGCTTACAGAAGAAATTCTAGCAGTTAGCTAATTGATTTCTAAGTGCACAAGATTTTTTTCTTATCCTCTCAATGGAAATGTTCAAATAGACTGTCAAAGGACAGCTAAATGCTATGAAGTAAAAGTAGGTGCTGGGATTTCAAAAAATCTCCCTGGCCAGTGATGTGACACTTTATATAAATAAGTAATGTACTTATTTGCCTTCAAAAAGCTTCATCAGACGTCATCTTCCTTGTGATTCTCATGAAAAAAAATGCATGCATTTTAAATCTATACATTGCCCTTTCTACAGGGGACACTTGTCCTGCTCAAAATACAGTCTGCTTGACATTTACAGCACTTCAGTCACCCAATTACAAAGAGGTCTAACTACCTGTTCTAATACTGGGTTGTGTCTGACACACAATGTAATCTCAAGAAGGGACTCCAAGACATATTATTTAAAGTGAAAAAGAAATTTTAATTGTTATATTAAACTGCCACTCTTCAAAGTGAGGTCTTTTGCTGTATGATACTAAATGTAGGCAGTCCTGCTTCATGCTTCAGAAATAATGGTCACAGCCACCACAGGGAATAGGAGCAAGATGGGGCTTTATAGTTTGAACCTTGTGCAAGTGACTGACATTGCTACCAACACTGCATTATCTTCTGAACTGTAACAATCTGTTTTATTCATGATCACGACATGTCTTTTTACAGCAGAGGCAGTTAATTAAGGATCCCAGGCACTTATTTGAGCAGTTTTAAAATAATTGTATTATTTTTAATCATTACCTCTTAAACTATTCATGAAAGCTGAAAAAATTGTATGTAATGAATAGCAAAACCACAGCTTGCTAATATTCAAATAAAGTGGAAATACCTTTTATAAGAATCAAAATTCTTAGAATCAAAATTAATCATGTTCTATGAATATTGCATAAGGCTTCTATGCATGTCATGGAGCAGAGTGGAGATACACTTAAGAAGGCAGGGTCTGGTTATATGCTGAATGCTGCTTGAATCAGGCAGCTCCCCCAAGGCTGGTGTATGCCAAGTGCTAAGCACCTCAGTTTTCTCAGTAATTTGAAGACCTGAGTTCATAATGTCCAAATACATGATATGTTAATGCAACATATTTTAGTAAATCAATCCTACAGATTTTGCTATGGTGACTTCAGTGCCATATTGCTTGTCTCTCCTTTATCTCAGTGGTATCTTTTTTTCTTGCCAGATGTTTGCAAAAATTTTTAAACACCGCTTCCTTCTGTTCTTCATTACATAAGAACTCATTTAAGAAAAGGAATTTTAAGATGCAGTCATCCACTGTGTAGCTCAGACTTCAGGATAAGGGTGGGATGCAAGAGGACGGACCACTTGGTTTACTGCCACATTTAAGGAACTGAAAGATATTCTTTAATTAAGTGATGGGAGACACTCTCATTAACAAGTACATCTCTGTCACATACTGTCACTGTTGTATGGCTTAGGATAATCTCTGCTGTTTTGATGTCCAGAGTATATTGCCATCCTTGCTAGAGAGGGCAGGAGCAGGAATTTTTACTGAAAACCAGTGAGTCAGACTGTTAGCCATGAAGAAATCTTTGAATCTGTGAAGTTGTAAACAAGAGAAGATTTCCCTTCCTTGCCTCAAGTAAATCTTGTGCTTGCTCTTAAAGAGACATGTGAAATAGTTTTAAAGATTTGATTAAATTGATCTTAGGACTTATTTAGAACTGTAGCATGCCTGAAGGGGATAAAAACCCTTTTCTGTTGCATGCTGCAAGAGCTTTGAAATCTTCAGAGTGTATTACAAATCCCTTGTTGAGTACTATATGCTGGGGTCTTTCCTTTGCCCTTATTGGGTTGAAGTTGACATGTTTGACTTCTTAGCCAGTTCTCACTGATGAACAAGGTGAACACAGCCTAAATATCAGCACAAAAGTATCACTGAAATAAGAGAGAATCAGAGAAGTACTGTCATCAAATTGTATATTAAAAGCTTGCTGTAAATTACAGGTTTGCTGTTGTTTGTTACCTCCACCAAGAATTTTCAGTGTCCAACAAATCAAATCAAAGCATCACACAGGCAGGTGACACTGATCAGATGCTGGTGGTCAAAATTAGGCCTAGAAGGCAATGAGGATTTTATTAACAGTATCTCTGTTTGCGTTTTAGACTTGATGTTAAGTAGATTTTATTTTTCAGGTGATGGGGAAAGTGCCAACCATTTCTATTAATAAAACAGAAGGCTGCCACATCTACCTCAGTGAGGAGTCATTGGATTGTGAGATTGTGAGTGCCAAGTCATCCGAGATGAACATTCTCATCCCCCAAGATGGTGATTATGTGAGTGAGATTTATTTTTTTATTTCCTTTCTGTTCCATACTAGTCTTGGCAGTTAAGAGCACTTAAGCTGCTAGGAAAGAAACTGATGTAACACACAAATTATGTCACCAAAAAATGATCCAAAACAATTTAATTTCTATGTGCCTGTATTTCAGGAGGAAGAATTTCTTATTTTCTGGGGCACAAAGTAATTTCAGAGATCAGAAATTGTGTCCTCTCTTTCCATTCTGATGGATAATGGCTTCATGTCCTGTCCATTTGATCTTCTTTTTTTATATCTAAACATAATCTCCGAAAGAAATTGACTTCCCAGAAGAGCACTTAAGTCTGAAGATGATGAGGCTAAAACTAAGATAAATACAATACTACTACAGGTGAAATAATACAGCATAATATACTTGGTTTTTCTAAAGCTATTGATACATGGGTAGCAGCTGTAGTACTTTGTATTGTTTTCAACATACATCCTTAAAAGCCACTTAAACTAGCGCATTTTCCCAGTTCCTTTCCCGCTCTAGTAAAATTTTCATACTGTGCCCAGTGGCATTTCTAGTAAAGTCATGCTTTGTCACTGCATACACAAGCAGGCAAAGTGTGCTTGTAATAGTTCCCTGATGTCCTCAACAGAGCAGAGTTGAAATTGCAGTGCATGGCCATAGCCAAAACTTAATTTCTTGTTAGTCTTTTGGGCTGGAATTTAGTACAGGGGTTTAGGCTTTATAAAATAAAATTTGTAATGAGAACTTTGGTGCTTCGTATTTCCAAAAGTGACTGCTGGATGCCCAGCTTTAGACAAGTAAAAAGGGAACAATTTTTGTGGGCTCATATTCACCTATTTCTTTTTTAAAAAGAGTCCTTTGGGTCAGTCTCGCCTCAAAATCACCATAACATCAGAAATTACTGGCTATCAAAACCCCTCTCTGAGGATTGAATGAAAAACCTTCTCTTCACATAATTTTTGGTTTACTGGATATAGAGAAATGCTCAACAACATCTCCCATCATTTCACTGAATTTGTAGAATGGAAGGGCATTTCATTTGATGTTCTGCTTCATTTTGTGTACCCCACAAAGTATGCTGACTATTTGGAAGTGTATCACACTTAAAATGATTGGGGTTTTTTATTTTATTTTATTCTTCCATGTTACAGTATTGCTTTTGTCCTTAAAATTAGACTCCTGGCCTAATCTCCACATCTAAATCCTCTCTACTGTCTTCCAACCCAGACACCGATGGAATCTGAAGTAATTTCTGACATGAGGCTTATTTACTTAGTTGATGCAGATAATGGTGTGAGAGGGATTGTTGCAAAGTAGTACCATACCAAGGCTATTTGAAACTGGGTAGCAATCAGGCTTTTTCCTGTGTGGCATTGTAAAATAGCTTCCTAGGGTAATGAAGAAGGCTTCTCTCTAATCCTGGCATGTCTGAGCTATCAAAGCTTTCGCAGTCATGTAGAACTAATAGTATTCCACCAGTTTTCATGAGATATCCCCTGTTTGTTTAACCATCATTGTTGCTTTTGTTTCCTACCAGAAAGAATTTCCAGTTCCTGAACAGTTCAAGACAGCGTGGGATGGATCTAAGTTGGTCACTGAACCTGCAGAGATTGTGGGTTAACTTCCTCATGCCATAGAGCACTTGCTGACCACGGCCAGACTGCAGCCAGCACACACAAAGCAGTAATGTAAAGAACTAGAAGTAGCAGGAGTTCATGCTGCTGTCATAGGCCTTCAAGCATTAGCTCTGCATGCTAGGAACAAAAACACATCTGGCACCCTTTTGTTAGGCATCCCGGTCCTGGTCACGTCTCCACACAGTTTGCCTTCACATACAATTTTAATTCTGAATGGGAATGTAATAGGTTAAACCCCCCCCACCCCTCCAGTCACATCATTGGTTTGAAACACTGTATACATTAAGCCAACATACTGCATGATACACTTTTTTTATCATCTTGCTTCAGTGCATTCCTTTTTGTGTTTCTGATAATCAAAAACAGCATTAAGACTTTAAGGTGTTTATTTTTACCTATTAAGCAATTCCTGTATGATGCAGTAAAATGTACCTGTAGAAAGTATGCAGTTTCCTGCCGTTCTGTGGCAATCATAATGTGTTTCATTTCAAACAAGTAAAAAAGGACAACTTTTTGCACAGAAATACATTTTGCTGACTGAAAATTTTAAAAAAAATCTGGTAATTTAATCAAAAACATTTCTAATATGCATATTTAGAAGATCCCACAGTTTTCTGTGAAGTAAGATTTTGTTATGGTTCACAGACTTGCTGCTGCCCTCTCACTTCTTGCAAATTAGTAATTTTTTCTAAGCTAGAGCCTCACCAATGCTAAAACCTTGCAGGAAATTACTTGAAGGTTTTTTGCTCCTCGGATTTCTTGCCCCCCCCCCCCCCCCTTTTTTTTTTTTTTTTTGGTGACACAATCACTTTTTTAAATTTCACCTTTTATCTTGCATCTTATACAGAAAACCAAGGAGGACAGACACATCTGATACCAGCTAGTTTTCATTACTAATAAAGTTCCCTTAAAATATTTGTATTGTAGGTCATCATGTTCATTAAAATATCATCCTGGGGTTTTTCCCCCACATTTGTAGGACTTACTCAGTTTCAAATACGTCCACACAGCAAAGCCATAGATTTATGCCATACTAATTCTGAGCCCAGATAAAGGGGTAATTTCCTGTTAAGCCCTTTGACTCTACTTTACAGTTGCTATGTTTTTTTAACAAGGGTTGAGTATTGTATACATTTGTACTATTTCAGCACATAGTACGAATAAAACTTAAAAAATTTTAAAAGTCAGCTTATGTTTTTGATCACTTATAATACTTTGTATCAGTGAAATCACAGTGAGATGCTTGCAGAGCTAGTTACAAGCTAAATTTTGTGCCTAACTTACCTTGAAATTACATTAACTCTTAAGGGTTTTTAAGTATATCTTTGATTGTAAACCCTATACAATACAACCAGTAGTGCTCATTCCTTACAGTTTTGCTATCTGATGTTTAACCTATGTGTATAATGTGTTTGCTTTAATATATATCATTTTTTCAACAGTTAACTTCTTACGAAATAAAAAGGAAAATGTACTTGTTTAAAAACAAAGTTGTTCAGAGCTTACTCTATTGCACTGTTTGTCCTATAGGCTTTCTCTTCCTTAAACCCTGTTTCAAAAGCTAGAGTGAGAAAAAGTAGCTCCTCCTCCCATTTCACTAAAATATTATCACTTTTGCTGCCATAATCCACCTGACAGTCTAGGATATTCTGCATGCCAGCAGATAAACCTGAAGTGTCATGCACATAACTTTGGTGTCAGCCAGCAAATTGAGCTTTTCATGATTCTCACTTCTAGGTACACCTGTATCTTCCAGGGATTATGTCTAGGGAGATGATCATGGTGTAGTGCAAGTTGGTAAGGTTTGCCTTCTATTTTTAGCTTTTCCTGTTGTTTCTCTATATGGCTTCAGTCACAGGTGGTCCACTCCATATATCACTTAGATGTGCTTCATTGCTGAAGAATGGGCATCGCATACTTGTCGTGATAAAAGGATTGTTGAAGGGTTGTTTAATCCTTAAATCATAATCGTAATGTGTTCCACAAATTAATCTCATTCTGGAGCATTCTGGCCTGAGATACTGACTCTTTCTTTCATACAGCATCAAAGAGAGGACAAGGCATTATGCAGCAACAGGATGCCACTTACTGCTTTGGAGGTAAGACACAAACCAAGTATCAAATCCTGATGATAAACAGAAAGCAGCAAGACAGCCCTGAATCACTACACAGGCAAATTCTTATAGTTCCTCTGAGGGATTTATCTCCCCCATCAAATTCAAAGTCTGTGAAGGCTGATCTGATTCTTCTTTCAACATTTGAAGGCAAACTCCTTCATGGCTAGACCTTCACCCTAACATTCATGATCCTGCAGTTAGCAAAACTTGGGTCTTGGGTACATTGCTCTAATTGGTTTCTTAGCAGAAGAAGGTCCTGTGAAGTAACAACACATGCCTGACAGTCTGAGCACACCTCAGACCTTTGTCAGAGGACAGAAGTTTAAAAGAAAAGGAAGAAGGCCTTGCAGGGACAGACCCAAGGCAATTGCTTCAACTGAAGAAAAGGATACCAAGTCAATGCATTACTGGATACCAGAAAAGTAGGGGAGAGACTTCTAAAATAGATTATATCCAGCACTCTTAGTCAACCACATAACAAACAACAAATCTGTAACCACCTTTTGTCACTTCAGTTTGGTCATCATAAAAAATACTTGTCATACATTTCCAGTAGGATAGACTGTTCTTTCCCTGCAACCTGTTATTAAATTCAAAATTACAAAGGAGTGCTAAATCAACAATCTGCTTCTACTTTACATGAATTTCTGTACAATTAAAGGTTAAAAACTAATTTTGTGAAAAATCAAGTTTATCTTAAGAATAGGAATAGCCAACAAACTGCAGAATGATGATTTGATGAGTCATCTCAACCATGAGCAGTTGCAGCCACCAAGTTTTCAGCAGCAAAACTGATCTATGTCTGATGGCTGATTCCAGCAAGGAATGAACTGCTAAATGCCAAGCATTCCTAAGGTCTCATTGATCTTTTTTCTTTTACTGCGTGCTGTCACACAAGATACACCCCTCGATTTCTGTGTTACACTGCACTAATATTGTGGCCATGCCCTAAAATCGGTGCCACCACCAAAGCAGAAAAGAGTGAATTTGGTTCATATAATGATACGGAAAAAATGTGTATGGTGTAATTAGCCAGTTCATTTCTATAAGCCTGCATGGGTCAAATATTCACTAGTACAGATGCTGTCAATCAGCCAGTAAAATACATGTAAAAGAGAAGGCAAGTTTTTAATTTAAGTGTCTAAATGTAAAGAGGTTTTTTTTCCTATGAAAAGCTTCAATGGGTGTCAAACTTTCTTAAATAGAATAGGGTGCAAAGAGGAGGGAGCCAGGCTCTCTTCAGGGGTGCCCAGTGACAGGACCAGAGACAACGGGCACACACTGAAACACCGGAGTTTCTCTCTGTAGGTCAAGAAACTGTTGTCATGTGCAAGTGACCAACACTAAAACACAGGTCACTCAGAGAGGTGGTGGAGTCTCCATCCTTGGAGACATTCAGAAGTCCCATGGACATGGTCCTGCTCTAGGAGGCCCTGCTTGGGCAGGGGGCCAGGCGGACTGCAGAGGTCCCTGCCACCCTCAGCCCTTCCGCGTTCTGTGATACTCGCTTAGTTGTTTAGAATATTGGTTAGGAAGAACCCATGGAAATTAGAAGCATCGAGGTAGTGACTCCAAGTACCCACCAGATGGCAGGAAGCAGTCAAGGCCAGGCCTTCACAAGTTTTTAATGACAAACTGCGGGACTCCAGCGTTTACAAAGGACGTGAATGCTGTTTGCCAAGGAGCTGGGGAATTCTCCCCTCTAAAAGTCACTGTAAAAACAATATTACTTTGATCTTGAATTTATCATCTTGGTAAAAGGTAAAGGTTTGAGTGGCATGAACAAGGAAGACTTAAAAATAACTACTTGTTACCAATTATTAAATTGATCTATTTGGTTGATTTTCCCTTTTTTTAAACACTGCTAAGCATATTTCCATTAAAAAACAAAAACTTGATTTAACTTAAAAGTAATATTTAACAGAGCCATTGAAGATAAAGGAGTAAGTAATTTCAAATCTGTGTTTGAAAACCAGAAATCTATTCCATGTGCTAGAGAATTTGCACTTGCTAAGGCTTCCCTGTGCCATAGTTATTCTGCAGACAAATCACTTTTGTTCTTACTCTTTCCTGAATTTTCAACGTATCTGGATCTGCAGGAGTTCCTTCGATGTTACTGCAGTATGTGTTCATCTGCCTGTGCCTCACATTTTTCCTAGAGATCAAACTATTTGTCCATTTGGAATGCTTCAGGGGTTCAATTCATTGTGTACCCTTAGTGCACTCTCCTGATGTGCTGTTCATCTGGGCTCCTTCTAAAATGTGGAAGTTTCCAGACAAATGGAGGTAAGGTTCAGTCCATTACATGAAATGCTAATAAGCACAGCAGTTACCAAGAACATACAAACCGAATTCAGGAAGTGATTTGGGCCCAGCTGCTGTGAAAATACTGCCCAGAAGTAACTACTGCTGTCTAAAGAAGCCTTTAACCAGGCCCCTGACTTATGATAAAATCCCCCTCTTATTACATAAAAAACATAAATAATGATCCCCAAGGAATGTTCTGACTACCAGAAGACAAGAACCTGCTCTGTCTTTATGGTTGAAATAACCCTGAAAAATCTTTTTGTGTGCCAAAAGTTTTGTGAAAGAAGAGAGAGCATTCCCTACTCCACCACCCAAAACTCAGTGGTGACTTCCTAAGTTTAACCCTTCTTCCCTAGATCTTGCTGCATGCTGAGGACCTTACCTGATCACCACTGACCACCAAAGACTCTTACTCTCCAAAGCCATAGTCCTGCTGCTGCTTCAACAGAGGCACCACCGTATTTCCTCTCTAGGAAGAGAAGGGAATGTGACAGAGAAGGGAGTTAGGTAACCAGTAAGGCTTCCCAGTGCCACGTTTCTGAGTAAAGCTGTTTTGTTGTTACTCTTCCTTCAAACAAGGCCAAGGTAAAAGGCAAATAAAGGTGTTTAAGCACAACTCCTAAACGAGACAGCACTAATAAACAGGCAACCACACAAAAAACCTGTGTACCCTAAGATAAAAGTGGAAAAGTTTCTTGTTTTTTTTTTCTCTAGCTGATTTGCTACGACCTTTTTATCAACTGTGACCACCAGGATTCTGTTTTCTCTGTATTTCACTTGAAGTTGCATCTATTAGAAAGAAGTTGCTTCAGTCAACTGTGTAAGGCTTTAGAGCCAATATCTCCTTCAAGTTCCTTAGATGGATGAGACTGAGCAGTTTCAGAGTGAAAGGCTGAATTAATTTAATTTGGGAGAAAGTTGTACCATTTTCCACACTAAACATAAAACATTTTACATTATATTTATGTAAATGCATACATATGTTTTTTGGCTCAAGTTTCATGTTCTGTATCTGGCTGCTTGCCCCAGACAAGGGGGAAGGTTCTCACTCTTTGGTGGCTCTGTATAGTTTCAGTGATGACGAATCTCTTTAACCATCATTTGCATTTATTTCACTCTGTACATGAACATAAATACTTGATACAAATGTCTAAATAGCATGAATTGTAGCTGCTGGGCCCAACAATAATTAACCACTTTGTAATGACAAGAGCTTGTTGTTGATTAATGTCCAACTCTCATCCAAGGACTCTTCAGAAGAGCTCCTATTACTAGAATATTTCAGCATGATGCAGGAGATGTGATCTGTTATCCCCTGCGCAAAGTAAAGAACTGAACTTCAATGCTTCGGCAATTCCTCAGTTTTAAAAGTGGTTTAAAACCTTTGAAAGCAAAATGCTGGAAGGCATATCAAAAATGAGCAAAGGCACAATGTCTGTAGCTCTGTACAACAGCCAGGTTTACAGCACACCAGCGTTCGATTACCTCCTATTGACCATGAAGGATTCCCCACTCAAGAGTGACTGATCAGGTTTTTCAGCATTACCTTAAGGTGAGATTCCAGATTCCTCTTAAACCTTAACTATTATGATACCAGCTTTTAGGTGCTTACCTCCTTCTTTTGATCTAGTTCAGAACATTTCCTCTTGCCTGAATCTCATTCTTAGGGAAGAGGATGTTTAACTGCCCAGGCATCACACTACTTACTTTCATCAGCTGGTACAATGAGCTGCCCACCCACAAGAGAAAGCAAAGCAGCAAGAAATCGGTGCTGCAGAAGACTATAAATACTGCCTTGTGTGGCAATCTGACACAGCAATGAAACAAGACCCTGTGTCATCAAAAGCCTAAGCTATGAGTTTCTCACTACTGGCAAGCCCTGTTGTCACAGCATCTCTGTCATATGTGTCCCAGAATAGAAAAATCTGAATGCTCGCAGAATTTGTGGGTCAGTTGTGGGGTTTTTTTGGGTTTCTTTTAGGCAGAAAAATGCAAAACTATTAACTGAAAAATTTGGGCATGAGGAAACATTACATTGTTACCTGTTAGTCCCCTGCTCTCTGCTGTCAGGGATTCTGTTTCACCTTGAATATCCAGAATAATCTCATAGTGAGTTCTAACTATGGTTATGCCTGTGCAATGCTGCTGCTGGTGAGCCTAAAATTTACATGTGACTGGCAGCATTATATGAAGTCTCTGAGATCTTGTAATTGTACTTTAAGATCTGATCTGGCTTTCAAAACCTGTGGCCACAGAGACAAAAAAAAAACCAAACCAAACCAAACCAAACAAAACACCACAAACCACAAAAAACCAAAACAAAAACACAACCCCCCCCCAAAAAAAACCCAAACAAACCACCAAACAAATAAAAAACCCCAACAAAACAAAACAAAAACCCTTGTTACATTACATTACAATTATTGTCAGTTTTCCAAAATAGTTTTTCTATTAGGAATTAATAGATAGTTTTAAACCATGTTTTCCTCTATACACTTGCCTATCTTCCCTCCTTTCCTCCTTCTTAATCATGCTAAAACTTGCCGTGTTTCCCTAAACATTTACCCATATTGATTTCACCAAGGTCTATGTTACAAAACATGGCAGTGTAATTAAAAACATAGCGACATAATGAGTGTCAGCACCTTACATAACTGCATAATATGTTGTGGGTTGCTATTTGATAATCACTTTGGCAATTCACCCCAGCTTGTTTGTATTAGAGACTCACTCCACACAGACTTCTGGGACTGAAAGAGTGGAAATTTCTGTTAGATACATGGGAAAAATTCTTTACTGTGAGGATGGTGAGGCAGTGGAATAGATTGCCTAGAGAAGCTGTGGATGCCCCATCCCTGGCAGTGTTCAAGGCCAGGTTGGATGGGGTTTGGAGCCACCTGGGCTAGTGGAAGCTGTCCCTGCCCATGGGCAGGGATCTTTAAGGTCCATTCCAAACCAGGCCATTCTATGATTCTATGGTTTTATGAAATTACTTCATTTTTTTAAATTAGTTGAGGTTAAATGGGAAAATAGTTCAACAGGGGGAGGGAGAAAATGCTGGTTTTGTTCAGTTGTGACATTTGCTGTCTTCAACATGGGAAACATTCCAGGTTCACAGTATGTATTACTTGTTAATTCAGTACTGAGCTGTGTTAACATCTCTGTCAGACATAACTCCCGGTCTGGTTGAGATGCCTAATAGAACACAGAAACCTTAAAGACTGAAAGTTAGCTTGAAGAACTGGGTTTAAACTTGCTGCTGGTTCTTTGTTCAGCGTTTGAGGGGAGCAAGTGCTGTGAGGAGCGGCTGAGGGGGCTGACGGTGTTTAGCGTGGAGGAGGTTCAGGGGGGACCTTATCGCTCTCGGTAAGTACCTGAAAGGAGGGTGTAGCCAGGTGCCTCTTCTCCGGAGAGTTTCAGGTTGGGCATTAGGAAGAAATTCTTCACAGAAAGGGTGATTAGACATTGGAATGGGCCGCCCAGGGTGGTGGTGGAGTCACGGTGCCTGCAGGTGTCTAAGGAAAGCCTGGAGGTGGCACTCAGTGCCATGGTCTGGCTGATGTTCAGGTGATGTTCAGTTATAGGCTGGACGCGATTACACAGGTCTTTTCCAACCTAAACGATTCTGTGGATTATGGGGGTTTTGTTTTAGGGGATTTTGTGCGTTGGTTTTGGAGGACTGCTTGTTTTTTGTTCTGGGTAGGGTTTGTTTTTGTTGTCAGAGGACGAACATGATACGTGATGGGGGAAAAGATGAAAAGGGAGAGATAAAGGAGGGAAAAAAACCTCACAACATTAATACAGGAAAATAAAAACGCAGAACTTGCGCACCGCGAAGAACTCTAGAAGCCGCTTCGCCCGCCCGTCAGGGACAGGCGCCTCTGCCTCAGCGCTCGGCGATACCATCTCGTGGCGGCGGCGGGGGGAAGCCTGTTTCTCCCCTGGCGTGGTGCGCTCCCGTCAGGCTCTTCCCCCCCCCACTCCGCCGCGATAAGTGGGCGAGGCGAGGCGCATCCCCGGCGCACGCGTGGTGAGCGCTCAGTACCCTCCGCGATGGAGGAGGTGGCGGAGCGCGGCCGGGCTGGCGGTGGGGCGGGGGCGATGGCGGAGGGCGGTAGCGCCGCCGGAGAGGGGGCAGCCAACGCCAATGCCGCGTCCTCACCATCGCCGTGCTCCCCTCCGGAGGGCGGCGGGACGAAGCCGCTGAGCGCGGCGGAGTACGCGCGGCGCGTACACCAGTGGCTGTGGGACTCGTACTGCGGGTACCTGGGCTGGCAGGGCTGCCCACCTGCCTTCCTCGCCGCCGCCGCCGCTGCCGCCGCCGCGCAGCCGCCCCCGCCCGCCGCCGCTGCCTACTACAGCCCCTTCTACCTCTTCGCTCCGCCACCGGCACACACGGCCCCCATCGGGACGGGGCCCCGCGCCCCCGCCGCTGCCACCCCAGCCTGGCCGGGAGCGACGGGCGCGGTGTCCCCCCTGCCCAGGGCGGCCTCCGGCAGCGCCGCCGGCACCAGCGGTAGCGGCGCCTCCAGGGACACGGGGCGGCCGGCGGGTGAGTGGGGCTGGGGCTGGGCCTGGGGAGGAAGAGGAGCCTGATGAGAGGCGCAGCTCCGGGAAGCGGGATCTGGAGAGGGAAGCCGGGGGTGTGCGACGTTGGGAGTCGCTGCGCTTCCGTTGGCTGCGGCCCCGGGCATGTGGCTGTGCCGTGTGACAGGGTGACAGCCCTAATGCCGAGGTCGTAAGCCCAGAACTTGGTCGATAAACAAGTTTGAATACAGAGTGACAGCCGTAATGCCGAGGGTGTAAATCCAGAACCAGGTGCATAAGCAGGTTTGGGGGGATTGACTTGCATATACAGCTTATAGTTTCAGAGCTTGTTTTCCTGCATACGAAGGAGTTGATTTTTTCTCCAGTATACCTTATTCTTGTGGTCACAGGCTTGTAATGCATCTAGCTTTATAAGTAGCCCGTTTGGATGATGAAATCTAAACTAACTTCGCCTGTTTTAGTGAGCTCTTCGTCAAATCGAAGCAGGGAAGTGAAAACCTACTGACATTGAACAAGCTTAGGCAGTGGAATAAACAAACGTCTGTTGCAGCTGTAAACATTGGAAGCGGTGCACAGCAGCCCTTCTGTCTGTATTTGTTCAGGAGTAAAGCAAAGTCACTCTGATCACATCAGAGGTAAAACCTGGAGCTGCAACAACTCCTCGCAAGTTGAGGAGTGCCTAGGTCACATTCCATGAATGTTCGTACCACTGTGAGCAATGGTAGGAAATTGTGGAGGAGAGGACTGCTGATGAACTTTGGAAAAAAGCCAGAGCTCGTTTCTGTCTGCAGGACAAAGTACGACATTGCTGATCTGTGACATTATTTAT
>VZTT01036433.1:59369-70709 GCA_013400855.1 Buphagus erythrorhynchus | reverse complement strand
TTGTTTGTTTGTTTTTTTAACTCCCCCCCTGGGCTGACAACCGCACACTGACTATACTTCTTGCAGTGCAAAATTAGTTAGTTTGTTCAGCTGCACTGAGCCTAAGCAGCAGGTGTGTGGATTGTGTGTGAAGAGCTGGGACACATTCAGAGCAGCCTTTTGGAGATCACTGCATCCCAGGGAGCTCTGTCAGGCTTCCCTCAGCAGCTTCTGGTACAGAGGGAAAGCTGCCTTGAGGAGCCTGTGCAGCAGAGTATGCTCTGCACCTCAGGTAAATGGGGGGAGAGGAGGTACCTCTAAGCAGACAGAAGAGCTTGGGTCATGTTTCTAAAGAGCCAGGAATACTTCCCAGGATATTTCTTTTAGCAGAGGTGCTGTTCAGTTCTTGGAAAGTCTGGCTTGGAGGTTGAATCCCACTGGAACATACCCACCACATGCTGCCGAAGGAATTCCATTAACATTTTAATAAAAATGACTGAATATCACAGGTTACATGAAACTTTGTACAGACATTCTCTGCATAGTAACAAACACTGATGTACTTGAATTTAAAAAAATGGATTATCTATAATCCTTTAAAGTGCAATTTGTTTAAGGTTTTAAATCAAAAAGGATCTTTCAATAAAGTTTAAATGGTAGAATTAACTTGAAATAACTTTTCATTTAATTAAATCAACAATAACATCCCAGTGCCCTATAACCTCCCACTTCAACTGCTTCCTCATTTAAAAACACTTTCCCCTAGAGTTGCAGGTAGGATGTCCATTTAAACAAGCTTAATGACAGCATTTTAACTCCACCAGCAAACATGGTGGGAATAAGATTTAATTCTCCAGTTCCCTCACCTGTGCAGTATGCTTTAAAGGTTGGATTATGTAAAACAAACTTGTTGACTTCATGCAGCAAAAATTAAGATGAGTTACAAGTGCATGAAAAGAGTTGAAAAAATGAGCAGACTAAAATTAAAGTTACATTCCTGTAATTTGAAAAAAGGAGTGGAATGGAGCTAGGAAAAACGCATTAATTTACCATCATCATGGTCATTCCTATTTTCAGATTTTTTTATTCTGCTATATAGAAGTTGCTGTACCCCTGAAACTGTAGCTAGAGAACACAGTTGTTGCAGCCAAGTAAAGACCGGAGTACTCATCCCAGCACGGCAAAGCAGCTCGGGCAGGGCAGTGCTGCTCGGGAAAGCTGGAACCGGGGGAAGGGAGCTGCAGCTGCTCCGTGCCCGTGGGCCAGCTGCTGGTCAGCAGCGTCAGCACAGGAGGGGGACAGGGAATTGAATCCTGCAGCGACCAGTGGCCTCAGCTGATCCTGGGAGCACTGTAGTCGCACGTCTGTGTTTTCTTCAGAGTTCCTTTCTGAAAGTTTTGAATGGAGCTGAGCAAAGCTCCTCGGCCTGCGCTGATGTCGGGCCTCGCCGTCGGCACCTCTGTGCTCGGCGGAGGAGCTGCTGGTGGCAGGGGCGGCGGGGGCGGTGCTGCGGGTATGGACGATGCTCCTGAGAAGTTGGGGAGAGAAGATGGAGTTTGATTATGCCGGGGATGTCCTGCCACAAGAGGCCTGCGGCTGCTTGGCTGGACTTGGTCAGTCCTGCACTAGTCACGTCATCCCTTGAATGCCAGTGGAGCATGAAGAACAGAACAGATGGAAAATGCCAAAGTGATCAAATCCCTCTATCTGCAGGTGACTCATGTCATCTGAGATACCTCTGAAATGAAACCTGAAGGGCCTCAGGACTCAGATTCAAAACAGGACTCATATGTTATCTTGCACCAGGGAAAATAGAGATCACTTAATGGGACTTCCCAGATTCAGCTTCTGCTATTTTTCACTAGGGAGGCAGTTTGCTCTTTGGGACATGAACAGTAACAAAGACTGGAAGCAAATTTTACTATCTGTTCTTACTTAAGTAACTCACTTTACATTCCTATGAATGAAGGAACACTTCACTGTAGTATCTGTGATGACCATTTTGCTTTGTCAGATCATGCTTCATTTTTAAAGTACTAACTGCAGATAGAGTTTTCTGGAAGTGTTTTACACTTCCAAAGTTCTATTTGACTTTATCCAAATACGTTGTAACAAATGGTTGTTTTGACAGACTGAATGCATCTCCCTCTCCCACACACCAGCCTGCCTCTCCTGCTTCCACCAGCCACCTTTGTACTCTGCCCCTTGCTCTCTACACATTCACATCCACATCCACTTTCTGCTTCTCATCCAACCTCAGCCTCCATGTCCTGACTCCCTGTGAGGCCAGAGCCCACAGTGGAACATGCAGCTCATCCAGCAGCAAGGGCCTGCATGGAGCTGTTTCTTGGCAGTTCAGATCCAGGCAAGTGCCCCAGGCACTCTCCCAAGCACCCTGATCTTGTGCAGCTCTGGCTGCACATTGCACCATCATTGCTACTCAAGTCAAATAATAACAGGCCTATCTTGTCTCATATCCTGGAAGGAGTAGGGGCATAATGATTAATATGCTGGAACTACTCAGCAGTGAATTTCATCTCTATCCTAGATCATGAGTTATGCCATAGGAAGACTGAAGAGACAAATGGCACCTTTTAACACTTGCTTCCAGTAGCTCTGACTACAAAGAGGAATATACTGGTAGGTGGCAAGAGCTGTGATACTGGGCAAGGTAAAACAACAATAAGGCAACCAAGAGACTGTTGTTCCTGAAGTAGAACTGCTTGCTAGAAGTGAGCAAATATCAAGCAATTATGTTATATTATGCCACTCAGACTCAAAAGGGATTTGATGAAGGATAAAGCTCAACTACAGAAAAAAAGCAGACAAAAGTTCTCTGTACTCCATTTGTCTCAATTCCTCATCAACAATTGTTTTTAGACTAACAAGTAACAGTAAAAACAGAACTGCTGTTATTAAAACAAGTTATACTAGATGAAAGACATAATTCAAAACTCCTTCATTTTCTATCTATATGAAGAAAGACTTTTCCCATATGAGAGCAAGGTCAAAATGCAGAGTATTCACATAAAGCATCCAATTTTGCCAGTATACATTAATATGTGCTGTGATTGTAGCACTTCCAGCTCTTCAGGAGAAATTCTCATTGGCATGAAAGCCTTCTGTGAAAACAAAGCATTGAAGTACATATTGAGCTCATCTTCACGCCCAGAGGAAATACTCAAGTCCTAATAGAAATACCAGAGATCAACTGAAACAATTTTACCTGCCTGTTGCATGTGGATCAACTGCTTTCTGAAGTAACTAAAATTTACACAATGGCAGCACAAACTGAAATAAATTGCATACTAGGACCTTCTAATTTATCTAAATCTGTTTTTCACACTTGCCAAAGATGTACATCAATTTACTATTAGAAATACTGAAAAACTATTCCTAGCATTAGAGTCCTGTTTCTCTTGTGGATGGACTGCCAGGAAAGAAAAACTCAGCACTTGGCCAAAGGAAGAACAAGACCAAGAGCAGTCCAAGTACCCATTTAGTGGCTGAAGTGGTCAGAGCAGGACCCTGCAGGACTGGTACACCAACCTACCCCAAACAGATAATGTAAACTGCTGTAAAAGCACCAAGAGCAGCTAATCACAAAAGAAATGGCTTCAAAGAGATGCAAGAACTGCAGAGAACAAAGACAAGCTTTTTGTCTGGAATTGCAAGGTGAGGCTGAAAGAGACTATGCAAGTAGTTGTACAAGATGCAATAGGGAATGACCATGAAAGCAGTGGCCAGGGAATACAAATACAGTGGTAACACATGTGGTGAAAGAAGACACATGTATG
The DNA here is from genome assembly GCA_013400855.1 of Buphagus erythrorhynchus. Classification (NCBI taxonomy): domain Eukaryota; kingdom Metazoa; phylum Chordata; class Aves; order Passeriformes; family Sturnidae; genus Buphagus; species Buphagus erythrorhynchus. The sequence continues at coordinate 66,933 of VZTT01036433.1, read as the reverse complement.
ACACACAGAGGGCAAAAAAGACACAAAATGCTTGGATCACTAAGTATTAGTAGGCCAAAATTCCACATGTTATCTTCAAATTTTGGTCTGGTTATTTTACAAGAGTAGAAAAGAGAGGGAAGTAGGGGCAGAGATCACCTTTCTTCCAGTAAAATTTTTAAATTCCTCAAGACTCACTATTATCGAAATTGAGCTGCTGACAACATCATGTAGTTAAACTCTTGGGAAACTGGTAACAGAGAATTATATCCTTACACTTGGGCTCTGCCTTAAGACATAAATACACACAGTGTTCAGAATGGTATCTGATGAGTTATGAGCATTACATATTGAACCTGTTAATTAAGAGCATTATTCAAAAATCTTCAAATCCATTCACTTCAGTTAGGCAATCAACACCAAGCTGTCCTTCCCTTCTTGACATGAGTGGTACAAAAGAAATCTTAGTTCACACACATGTATTCATATACATTTACATCTACAGATGAAATTGTTTTGCCCTACACTGAAATATTTTCCTGTATTTACTAAAAAAAACATTTAAGACAAGTGCTTAGCTATCACTAGGCCTTTCCAATACATATGTTGAAGGACATATGTTGCCTGCAAACACACATTTTATTCATTCATGCAGTTGTAAGAATAAAACACTCAAACAAGAACTTACCAAGGGTTTTTACAGGGACATTTTTGTTAAAAGAGTGTGTTAAAAGGAATAGGAAGTAAATCAGATGCTGTAAACTTGATGCCTGAATTGAAACAAAAACTTAATTATGAATTTAAAGTGACAGCAATTGTGCAAACAGCATTAAAAACTTGGCTGAGAATGGGATGTGAACAAAGAAAATAATTTTAGTGATAGTTTTTAAAGATGCTGTATTTCATTAAAATAATCTGTAAGAACGTCCAGATTTTTTTCTTCTATTCCCTCCCAATACTAAGCAACTTCAAGATTTGCATTCAACTTTCCCATTCAGAAACAGAGCATCTTTAAAGAGATAAATCAGCATTAGCTTACTTTTCCGAAAATTCACGTTCAAAATGATGCATGCTCTATTGAAGACAGCAGAGAAAGAGAGAGGACACAAGTTAATCATCCAGTTCTCGTGTCAAAGTAAGAAAAACAGATACTGTTAGCTGAAAAGTTAGTACAGAAGTCAATACATTCTTATTCACTGACAAATATGAGGACAGCAGATTGACTATTTCATATTACATTTACAATGCTTCATTCAATTCTAAAAAATGAACCACAATTTTCCATGCTCTAAGCATTATTATACTTGATCAACAAATACAACATACATGCTTTCAGTTGCACATGCCATAATTCAAGCTTTACAGGATTAAAGTGCATTTAGAGAGATTTAGCAAGAAATCTGCAGGAAGATTAGCCACAGAAGACAAAATCCATTCAGTTCAAGAAACACTTCCTGCTGTATTAACACCTATAGTCACACTTTTGGGTCAGAGACACTCAGGAAAAGCACTTCCTAAAGCATTCCGACCGTTTTACAGGAAGGTGAGGGGCAGGAAAGGTGCACCATATGGGTGCCAATGAAACATGTCATAATTAAGGATTCAGAACAACTGGCACAGAAAAAAACTAAGTACAATTCTTTCACTATTTCTGCAGGGAAGTCCAGAGAAGCAGAAGTGACACCCTCCAAATTCTTCTCTGTTGAAAGAGATCTTACTGTATATTATGGGCTTATTTGATTTAGAAAATACTCAGTGAAATTTTAAATAACCCACACCATACTGTTCTGCATCCCTTCTGATCCTAGCCACTATTCACAGCCTCAAAGAAAATGAACAGATTTTCACAACAATAGCAAAGAATTGTGGGGGGGAAAAAGAACCACACTGGGAAAATGTCAGAAATACAGGATGTTACATTAGAGTCACTTGCATGATCTAAACATGCATTTCAAACATGTTATTTAATCAAGTACCTGCAACACTGCCATGGTATTGTATCAACAGGATGCTCTGAGATGCCCCAGTTCTAATACAGCCACACCAAACCAGACACACAGACTGAAAGTCTCAATGCCTTTTTGAGAATCATCTCACCACACTGACATCCATGAGTAATTACACACTCATGAGTAATTTTGGTATAGAGGTAAATATCCTTAGAAAGTAAAAGGAAATCAGAAGAGAGAAATGCAAGCTACAGATGCATCACTTGTCACAAATAAAGTCCTACCATGGGACCAGTGTGTCTTTCCTCAAGGCAGCAATAGCATACTTGCTTAGAACAGTTAAAACTAGAACACTGCTGGTGAAAAAAAAAAATCTAGTTTTCTCTCAGAATTAGTATCTGGAATTTCTTCTACAAATTCTACTCACAAAAGCATTCCTGAAAATGTGACACTTGGCTTTACACCTCATAAGCAGCATCCAAGCCATCAGCTCACTAGCACACTTCCCTGTGTGAGGACAGGTAGGGCCACAAGCACCATGTCAGACAGGGCTTAACCCCACAAGTCATCACTGGCACAAGATGACCAACAAACACACTGTGACAATATGGTTTGAACTGACACAAGTTTTGAGCACAAACCTGAGCTACTTTGATCCACATCTGCACATAAACCTGCATCCCATGCTTAAAACTTGGAAAAGCTTTCGACCAAGTTCCAACAAGTCCAAGTCAGAACATAACTAAACAGTAGTTTTATTGGAAAAAAAAACACTTTCTAAACATCTGTCTATTTTGGAGGCACATTTCAGCTACTTCATTATTAAAGCCCACACAACTGGCAACAAATTCTCCAGATCACAGTCAGTGCATCCAGAGAACAGCACTGTTACTGTGCAACAGTGACAGTCATTATCTTGCTGAGGCTATCTGGGAGAAGTTAGTCCCTACAATACACACTTTTCATGCCCTCTACTTGAAGGAGAAATTACTAATTTGAATTTCAGCATGACTGATTTGAATAACATCACACAGACTGCAGTATCCTTTGAAAGACTATCCACAGCAAAGACAAATTTGATTGCATTGCTTTGGTTAATGAGTTGTGCTGTGCAGAAAGTTTCTGGGACTAGAAATCCTATGGCAAGAGTCACCATAAAAACCAGCAATGCCTTGGGCTGCTTCCCCTCTAGAAATATATTCTGTTAACATCTTTTGTTATTAATATTTGCCAGTGCTCCTCTTCCAGTCTTTTAGACTGAAGCACATCCACTACTGCTCAATATTCAGATTTGTAATTAAATTTTCCGAGCATTTCTATTGCCCACTCAAGTAGATTCTTCACCACTTCCTACCTCTGTTTTAAACATTAGCAAAACTCTCTGCACAGCCACCCAGCAAACTGAAAAACAGAACTGGCCAAAAACAATAAAGATATTATTTTCATCCCAAATCAGTCTTGTTTCTAGACTTGTTTCTACCAGTTCTACTGGATTATCAATGGGGTGTAACAGAACTGGGGAGGTTTATGAAGCTTAAGCCACGGAACTTGTCACACCCAAAATTCCTGAAAATACATCACAGCAGTACAGGAATAAAAAGAACAAAGAGAGAAGGGATGAGCAAGCAGTATTTCAGAGTCAACAGACCATTAACACCAGAACAAATGCATCCTGCAATATGAGGCCCAGAAAATGCCTGGAAAGTAGCAATGTGGTTAGGCCTGGAGTAATACAGATTTCAAAGCAAGCACATACACCCTGGGTAAATCATATCATGTATATCTCAAGAAAGGTTATAGTTATAAAAAGGTTCTCTGTGACCCTCAAAAGTGAGCACATGCCCACACTCAGGCTGCCACAAGGTAACTGTCATCTCAGTGTTTGAAAACCATCATCCCTTAATCATCCTTAGGAATAACAGCACCACTGAGGGGCAGAGGGGAATAAAAAACCAACATAAGAAAGATAAACAGTGTAATGGTTCTTGAACGTACCTGCTGTGGAGGGCGGAGTGGGGGACGATGGAGAGGTTAAAGGGGAACTCGCCCCAGAGCCTGCTAAATAAAACAACAGTCAAGTAACTACAGCTGTGACATGGCAGTTCAACACAGGCAGGACAGATTGCTGGAAGCAGGCCAACTTTATTGACTGAAAATCCAATCCTGCTTCCACATCTTGGGAAAGATTCCCATTTGTAGCAACAGTGGCTTTACAGTACAGAGTATGAGAGAAGCCCCAAACACATAGGAAATGCACTCAATATTTCTCAGTGGGAAACATTTCTGTTCCTTAGGCTGCTGGATTTCAGCATACAAATTCTGTTCTCCTTAAGAGGTGTGCCAATGCATGGGTGGCACCCCATCTCTCCTAAAACATGATTTTCAGTCAGTTGCTGTACTCCACAACAAACTGCTTTTGGACACATTTTAGCCAAGCAAATCAACTCTGGTAATCTGTTCCATAGTACCAATAACAACTTTAAACTAAATGTCAAAGGCTCTGTTGTTTTAGTATTTGGCACTGAAGCAGCAATTTAACAGACAATTTTCTCATTCATCTTAGCACCCTCCTATGTAATACAAATCACCAGAGAGTCTCCCTGAAGACTGCATTATTTAATGGCCCAAGTAATGGATGTTGTTGTTATTCAACTCAAATATCAAACAGAATGAAGAGACTGATTTTTTTTTTTTTTTTTTTTGAGGAATGGGGTACAGAAGAGAGGAGCCATTACTTTAAATTAGGCAGCTGAAAATATAACATTGACAATATTTTTAAGCCCTCAGTTACTTATTATTAACTACCCAAAACAGTGGTACCAAACTTTGGTAGTCAAATATGTAAAGTGTTGGTAATCCCAAATCTTTTCAGAAGAAAATAACAGTAATAACAAAAAAAAACCTGAAACAGCTGTGTAGAAGCAAATTCCTCTCTCTGTAGTTACCTGAGTTATTTGAGTTGCTGTATTTGGCTGAGTGATCTTCCCCACTTTCATTGGCAGAGCGTTTTGACTTCTTTAGAAGGGAGCAGAGGAAATAGAAGACAGGCATGAATAATCACTTTCTATGATAAGAACTGAACATACACACAGATTTGTAACAGCCATCCACTGTACCACACGATGTTTTTCAATGCTCAACATCCCTCTCACCATACCAGGACACACTGACATGGTTACAAGAGCAGCAAGGCTGTTCTGTGCTCAAATATCTCTATGCAGGCACCAGGGAACTCCAGTGCCCTCTGACCACAAGGGAAAGGAGGAAAACAGACACACACACCCCTCCCCAGAAAAGAAGAGCAATGCAGACAGTGTTGCAGGAGCAGAGTGAAACAGGCTCCAACACCTCCCTAGTGAGTGGGACACAGCAGAGCAGCTCATGTAGGTATGAGCTGTTAACCAAGACTGGTTTCATACAGCAACCTCAAACATACTGGTTGCACCAATATGCAAGTCAGCTACCACTGTAACTTAAACTTTTTAGTAAATCTATTCCTTAGCTAAAGAAGTGAAAACAACCAAGAAGTAATGCAGAAAAACACAAGGAAGAGTAGAGTCATGTACCTATGGCTAAACCTGTGCATGGTAAACATTACAAAAAGAAACATATCTTTTTCCGTGGGAGAAACCTATTTAAAGATTGCTTACTTTTCGTGCCAAGATCTTCCTTTTCTTTTTTTCTTCTTCAGAGCCATGGTGAGATTGAGCTCTTGTCAGCCTTCTGTGCTGGTGAATCTGCGAAATTAAGGAAAAAATAGAAAAAGATCATATTAAGATCTTAAATGTTTGAAAACAACGTTTGGGCTGCAAGAAAACACACTGTAGTCACTTTGCATGTTTGGATTTCCTTATTCGTTTCTAGTTTTTCCTTTACTGTTTCTGGTAGAGGATGGAGACTTGTACTGAAGTTAAAATGATCCTTTAACTTGGGAGCCACTACCTGTGAAACTGCACCTCTTAAAATAGTGAAATGCCATACAGTCAACTGCTGTTATACAACTCCTCATATTGCATTTTTGGGAAAGTAAACCTGTTGGCGAGAGCCTTTATTACTCAAAATCACTTTTGAGTAAAAACTCACTTTCTGCATGTAAAAGTGATGAGGAAATGAAATGTCTGTAGGAAATAAAGAAATGCAGACATTACCAATTTCTGTTCTTCTGTTAATCGCTTTTCTATGCATTCCTTGGAGATTTTCAATGCCTCTTTTAACTTAGTAGGAATCTAATAGAGAATGGGGAACAAAATCATAGTACAAAATGTGATAAAGGAAAACACAACTTCACTGATCAAAACTCACCATTCATCTGATCACATTTCTCATCTAAAGCCCCAAGATGTGATACTATTGCTTTAGAGAAGCAGAAAAGAAGACTCTAGATGCATGTTTTTCAACTCCAAATCTAGCTACAGATCAGCAGGGACAAAGAAACACCAAACCCTGGAAGGGATACTCTAAAGGCAAGGACAGATAACTACTTTGATACTCCAGTCACATTCCCAAATTTCTATGAGGCTGACAACACAAGACACAGGGCACATGTCCTCCAGGAGAAGTGCCCTGGGGCAGCTCCCCAGTGGGACCAGATGTGGCCCCTGAAATGCCCCAGTGCTGCAGGTGGCAGCAAGGTGCTGATGGTCTCAGGTACCAAAATCAGCTTCCCCAGGTGTTTGCAACGTGTTTGCTCTCACTGCAAGGGACCTGCATGGCTCAGAGCCTGTGCTCAGACAGAGCATCACCATCAGTTACACAAATGGGCTCCAGTTCAGCAGCTGCTCTTGAACACCCCTGGCTCACGTCGTGCTCCCCTCTAAGATGTGGCACAGTGTTCTCAGGGACAGTGTGGCAAAGGAATCCAAACACTGATGGCAATAGCCATAGAGGCAAATAAAGCCAGCTCTCTTCAACCCCCTCTGTCAATTAACATGTAGCTACCCACATCCTGGAACTTCCATAAACATCAGCAAGTCAGTGTTCAGCTCTACCTTAAACTGTGGTTTCTCAGAGTTTGTTAGCAGGACGTCACTGAATAATCTGTGAGTTGATAAAAGAAAAAAGGAATATTATTCCCAAAAGACAGGCAAAACCAGAACAAGAATACTATTGGTATTGTTCTCTTAAACCTCTCTTTCCCCTTTTGCTTCTCTGTCCTCACCCCTTGGCCACAGGTTTCTATGTACTGCTTTTTATTTTCTAAGCACTGCTGTAAAATTAGCAGTACCCAACTCTCAGAATGCAGCCACTACTGAGAAAACTGGTTTGTGTGAGATATTTTGAAAGTGGATAGAACAGGTACAGTTACCAAAGGCAGGCAAGGGTTCCCCCCCAAAAAAGAATACCTTTTCCTTAAAAGTATATGGANCTCTCTTTCCCCTTTTGCTTCTCTGTCCTCACCCCTTGGCCACAGGTTTCTATGTACTGCTTTTTATTTTCTAAGCACTGCTGTAAAATTAGCAGTACCCAACTCTCAGAATGCAGCCACTACTGAGAAAACTGGTTTGTGTGAGATATTTTGAAAGTGGATAGAACAGGTACAGTTACCAAAGGCAGGCAAGGGTTCCCCCCCAAAAAAGAATACCTTTTCCTTAAAAGTATATGGATTCTTTATTTAAAAAAAAAAAAAAAAAAAATCC
>VZTT01036433.1:37015-48232 GCA_013400855.1 Buphagus erythrorhynchus | reverse complement strand
TAGTAATTTATAAAAAGCTCTGAAACAGAGAAAAGAACCACTGGAGGAGGCCAACTGCTAAAGCACACGGCCTGCTAATTTAGCCACCCTCTCATATCCTCCCATTAAAGTTAGAGATGCATTTTGATAATTCTTTTTAATGTTTTCCAGTCATCCACGTAGCTGACATTTTTGTCCTGGACCTTAGTCTCTCTTGTTTCAAATTTCCCCTTTGTCCCACTCTGCAAAGTTGCTGTCAGGTAATTTCCTGGACCCTCCGCTTTTATCATTCACCTCTATTCCAGATACAAAGGCTTTTTCTTTCTAAACTCCACCATGCATAACCTATTTACCTCCACTTTATGGATTTTCCACATAAGCCTAACTATGCAGTACCTGTCATTTCTAGATTTTAAGTCTTAAAGGTCCACTGCCTTCTCTACTAAAGCTGCCTCATTTGAAAGGCAAATGAGAAGGCAACAAAGCCTTTTCATGCCTTAACACTTTCTATTCCTTCATGGTTAAGAGGAGCTTGTTACAGGTGGCTGCAAAGTGAACGCTTCCTTTTTTTTAAAACTTTCAGAAAATTTTTTCTCTGTGATCTCTATCAAAACTATGGTTAAGACCACAATGACCCCAAGGTACTTTGATGACTAGTACCATCTCAACTCCTTGTGCTCCCATCGGTGTTTGTCTAATTTTAAATCTTGGATGCCTCTGGAGCAGGAGACACCTCTGTACAGCATTTATTCAGCACATCACAGAGAAGGTTTCTAGGTCATGATAAAAGTTCCAACGTGCTGCTGCACATTTAACAGAATAATTCCACAAGGAAACCATGCTGTATCTGTTGAATTGTGACTGATTTGCCCCCATCTACCTGCAGCAGAGGAAGCAGTTACAGTGGGCTCTCAGAGCACCCAAATCAACACCCTTACAGGGCTTTGCTCACCGAGGTTCATCAAGCAGACAGTTGATTTGATTTGGGGAGGAGGGAGGAAGTGGAAGCAGTATTAAGCTCTTGAATTCATGAAATGCTTAACAAGGGAAAAATTTAAAGTCACTAAAATCTATCCTCAAATCGTGTCATTCACTTTTTATCATTTGCCCAGTATGGAAATCTCAAGTAACGAGTTTGTTTCCTGTAGATGTTAATCACTGCTGCTTCCCCCCTGTTCCCAAACACACTCACATACCCTGCTTTTTCCCACACAAACTAAAAAGAAATAATTGTCCTACAAAGCAGAGGAAAACACACAGTAAGTCCAGTGTCTGACCAAGGAACACTCCTCAGTGACACAGAAAACCATCACATGAGAAGCAGCATCTGGTAGTGCTTTTAGACGAATATAAATAATGAGACACATAGCACTTCAGTGCTGAATTTATAAGGTTGGTATGTGCCTTGGCTTTCTCCAAATCAAAGGAGGAACAAATAAAAACACATAAAACCGGAACAAGTCACAGGACTGAAGGGAAAGATTCAGTATCTGCCAATTTCCTCCATTTCTATATAAACTGATCCTGTTGATGCTAAAATTCAAATTTTACAAGAGAAAACTTAAGGGTGAATAAGTACACATTCACATTACACTTGAAGACAGTTTCTCTTCACAGCTATGAAAATTCTTTTTATTTTCACCACAATATATAAAAATATCACAAGAAAAAACATTCACAATCTTGAATATATTCTTCTAATGACATTTTTTATGTATATACCAAGAGTGAAAATTACCTGCAGGCCGTTATTCAACAAGTCAAAGTCACTATATCGCCTCACAATCTGTAAAATAAAAGACAAAGTTCAGGAAACAAATTACTTTTTCCATTAGCATTTGACTCCTCAAAATCCCACCAGAGAAAAATAATTCCCATTTACAATCATCTTCTTTTGCAATTTTTGTACAAATGTGTAACTGCTGGGTTTATGTCACATTACCAGAGAGAAAAAAATAGTTCTTAATCACAACTCGATCAGACAGAAAATGAATTTCTAAAAATTATCTTAAAACAGTACTTGTGAGCAAACCTGTCTGCAAATAAGGCATTTTTGCCATATTAGATGTAACAACTTTTCATACTCATCTTCATTATTAATTCTTGGTTTCATTGGTCTTGTATCAGCAGAGCTGTGATTTTAGCACTGAGAAAGGCAAACTGGCATTTGAGATTTTAAAATTATGGTTGTACCAATACACAGTAGAAACACATGACAGGCATTTTTCCTGCAATATTCAGAATAGCAGCAAACATGCCTTCTGTAGCTGGCAGCAATACTGTTTTTCTCTTAGTTCTGACCAAAAGAATTCAAGCACTTCATGTTCTCAATTCCAAATCAACATTTCTCTTTCCAGCTCAGATTTTAAAAGCTAGGAATAGGCAATTTTCAAACTCTTCCTAAAAAAAAGAATCCTGGTTACATGAACTACAACTCAAGAAATTACCTGCCAACTGTTTTCTGTTGAAACTCCTCTCTGGACACGGATTATGTACTCCTAATAAAAAGAAAAAGTCATTAGAAATGAGAACTAATGATCTGAAGAAAGTTATTAGGCACTTCTTCAAAAATGACAACTAACATTCAAATGCTGAAAATTCAGATCCAGCACCCTGGGGAAGGTCAGAGCTGGGTTTGCTCAGACCCATCCCTAACAGTTGTTCACTCTGCTTTCCCAGCATAGAAAACAAGGAGAGCTGCAGGAGCTTGCACACCTGTGGAGCACTTGAGCAGTTTAGTTTAGTTACAGAAAATGCCAGCAAAAGCAAACTCAGCACACATCTCTACCCACAACAGCAGAAGAAACCTCTGTCTCCTCACCTCCAATATCTAACAAGTACCCCCAGAAATTATTGCCACCACCACAAAGAAGTAAAACGCCAGTAAATACCCACAGCTGCACAGCCTCTCATTATTTTTGTACTAGGAAGGTTACCACAAAAGCTTTGGAATGTGCTTGAGTAACTAGAACATATCTGTTTCTCATGATGCTAATTCTTCATTTATAATGCATACTTAATGTTAAATATTTACATATTAGCTATGCATATATATCTAAATCTCAGTGAGCCACTTCTGAATTTTAAGAATTAATTATTCTCCCACCACACATTCATAAATCACAATTCTTTTCAGTCTCTTCATTTCAGGTACTGGGAAGTGTCCTCTGGTTTTGGAATTTGCCTTCTGAACCACACAGAACTAATTCCCCTCTTTAAAATGAAATTAAACTAAAAGCTGTTACACTGAAAAACATAAATATACCATTCAATGCAAAAAAAAAGTGGGGCATATCAGAGAATCCCTCCACAGATTTAAATTCTCATTTAACATCTACCAAGGAAGTAGTGTAAATCAAGAATTATGACTGTTCCAGACAAGAGGCAAAGGCAACAATTACCAGCTGGCATTACCTTGTGTATTCAACCTTACCTAATCCAGATTTTATTTACTGAAGTTTCTTTCTAAAACCCAGTACTGCTGAGGCAAAAATTATAGTCTATTTTCTAAAATTCACTTAAAATATCCTTCATTATCAGAGCTCTCAAATATCTGTAGCAAATTGGAACCACTTAGCCTTGAGAAGAAACAAGACTAGTAAGCATGAAAACCAGAGTGATTTAAAACACTTGTCCTAGCAGCTTAGTTGGAAATTATAGAAACTCAAGATGTCAGAAACCAAGACATAACTGTAAAATTAGAATTAAAGTGTCTATTTTCAGGAAGTCAGCCTGACATGGTCCCTCCATATTATTTCCTCTTACCCATTTGAAATCATAATTATGGTATCTTCCTGCAAAACAAGAAGCCCAAATCCTCATAATAGTAACATAAATCCACAGAGCTGATAACATTTAACCAGTGTAATTATCTTTGGAAACTATGTGACAGAAATCAATTAATGGGACACCTGGAAACCCATATTCACCACTAACATGGCTTTTCATGTTTTGTGACCATTGCTGCATTTTGGAAAGAGGCTACTTCACACACAGACAAAAAATTGCAGCAACTGCTTATTCATCAAGTCTCAAAGGAACATTGGCTGTTTCTCTGAAAAACCACGCCAGTGATGATTCACCACATGCAGTCATTCATCTTTTCTAGGATTTTGAAAGAAGCAGAGTTATTGCTCAATCCCTTGTAGCACTTGCTCTTTATCCAGGGATTGTCATTTTCTATTGTGCCCTGAAAAAATGCTCCAGGACAGGCAAACACAAATTCATTACACAACCATCAAAGCATCTTCTTGCACACAACCACACTGGTCAACACAGCTCTTCTGGAGAGCCTTGTGATAAAAAACTCGAGACTTAGAGCTCATTCTCACAGTAGTACTTTTTAAAAAATATATTTGGGCCACAACTATTTTCCCCCACACTTGAGCATTTTCCCATCCCATCCATATCTGCTTTTGTGGCCTAATGCACTAATCAAGTCCCTTATTTATGCCACAGGGTTTGCAACTGGAAAGAGAAGAGCAAACACTCTCCAGGTGTGGCCATTAGTTCTGTGTATGGAAAAGCTGAGTCCTCACCACTTACTCTCCATCAGCACTGACCGTAATGAATTATTGTCCAACTCAGCACTACCCTGTCAATACAACTAACAAAAAACCCTAAATGGTCTTCTGAGTTGGTTGAGGGGCTTTTCCCTCAAAGCTGGCAATGAGATTGAAAGTCAAAGAACAGCAATAGTAGAAAAGCCAGGATAAGAAATACAATCCCATTCCCAGTATCTGCCATGGCTACACAGACAATCAGCAGACCACAGTATGCTGAGTTCTAGTGAGAAGTTGATACTTCCTATTGCCTCCTGTGGCAACAAGCTTGTCGTGGGATTATAATTAGCACCACTGATATATGCTTCCCATAGGACCAGAGAAGAGCTTCCAGCTCTTCAAGTCTAATGCACAAAAGCCTTTATTACTCTGCCAAATTCTGTTTTAGTTAGGGAAAAAAAAAAAACTGAATTACAACAATCTTCTTCTGAGACAGCCTGATAGTGGGACTGAGACTGTGCCCATAGGAAATAAATGAAAGCATAAGGAAAAGAGAAGCACACTCAGGATCATTTCTGTTTAGCAGCAGCATCTAATGTAGGAAAACAGGGTGGAAATGCCTTCAGAAAAAGCTAGTAATTACCAGAGTTCACTCCTGAAAACAAGTTTAGGCACCAACAACCAGGCTTGGGGAGGTCTGTGTTAGCTACACTCATGTAGAAATTCCCATGGCATCTTTCACTCCTACATGAATAGCTCAGAATTTTTCCTATGACTCAGTTTACCAAATAACTTCAAAGGATCCCTAACAGCTGCTGGCTGGGAAAGAAAGGTCTCAGCTTGCAGAAGAGAGACAATCTCCCATTCTGCTTTGCCCATGGGTAGCAAGGTCACTGTCAGCAGGAGCCTCCAACAAGACAGGCCACAAAACCATTCCTGAAAGAACCTCCCTAGGGCCCTGCACACAGATAAGGTTTGTACATCCACTGCTCTTCCTATCAGTACTGCCAAGCCACTTCATAACACAACCTTGATAATCCTGCAGCAGGTCAAAATACATTTTTAAAGATGCCAAGGAAAGCAGTTTTACCTATGGGATCATTTCCTGGCTGCTCCAATTAGTCAAAAAAAGCTGGAATGGGTGGAGGAGGAGGTTTGGGAGCAGGAAAGATGTATGACCCCATTGCATGCTGTCATTTCCTAAAATCTTCTTCCTACTATTACAGAATTCTGGATAGAGTTTCTGAAAACGAATATTTTCCAAATAACCACATGGATCAGTGACAACCACACTGCATCTCTCCAATCCCTTCTGGTAACAGTTTCACACTCACTGTGTGGGATTAATGTTATCTTGAATTCACCCATTTTCACACAGAGCCAAGATTTAGGTGGGGGTTTTTTGTTGCTTTTTTTTCCCAAAATTCACCAAGATTAGCCCTTGGTATTCCAGCACCTATTAAAACATTACCATTAGCAACTCAGAGCTGCTCAGCAACATTTTGTTAACATTCCTGGGTGAAAATTGCACAGCAAAGCACTTCAAATGTTTAACAACTGCTCTTTATCACCGTCCCTAGTTTTTGAAACAGGAAGCAAACAGGAAAGAAGGCTTTTGCAGAGACAAGATAGGGGAAAAAAAAGTGATGAGTTAAGAGATTCTTGTAATTAAATGTAGAGTCTCAACAATATTGGGTAATACATTCTGTTTCCCCAAGCAAATAGTCTCTACATTTCCAGCTCAGGATAGTCAGTCTCTTTTTCCACAGATTTCTGCTTTACATCTGTTTAATCCAACAGGCTTGAAAAGCCAACCATTATAAAGATCCAGGTCACCTTCAGGTCACATCAACTGAAAGTTTGAAAGGGCTTTATTTTATAAGCATTAAAGAGAGGAAAGCCTAATTAAGCATGAACACAATCCCTGCTTAAGTAGGCTAGATTGGAACAATTTCTAGTAAGAAGCTCTTTTAAATGTTTATTTAGAAAATCTCCCATGTGAAAAGTAGCAACAACATCAGGAGAGCTGCTCAGCCTCAGAGGCCTCTCTGTTACAGGGCACAGTATTTATTTGCTATTGCACAACCTGCCATTAAGCCATGAGGTAGGAGCAGCAGCAGTGGTTGGTGTTTCCCTGCTTTCTAAACAATGCAGGTGTATGTGTGTCTGTGTTGCACCACTCACACACTGCATCCCTTCTGTAGTAATGAGTCAGCCATTCAATAAGTGAAAGCTATGAAATAGGACAACTGCAGGAAAAAAATAGGACACACATTAACATGAAATGAAACTTAGTGAACACAAAAAGCTTTGGAGAGAGATGAGAAATCACAGTTTTCCAGTGCTCAGCATCACTGCGACCTTCACCAGAAAGGCAAATTACTCACTATTTTTCAGGAAATACTCAGTAGCCAACAAAAATATTCCAATTAGGGTTTACTAAAGTACCATATGGAAACTAATATTTTTACTATAATCTTCACAGAACCTACAAATGCAATACTAATTTAATAAGATCACCAGTGGAAACCGTAAATATGGAATATTTAAAATTAGGTGCGATAAAAGAGCCATCTTTTGTGAGCTCAGGCTGGAGGAGAGGTGGGAGGTAATCAAGCTTATTGACTAAGTCCAGTGGAGGAACTGCATTTCTGAAACCTCAAACAAGTGAGCTATGACACTTGCCTGTGTAAAGCCATGTCGAAGACTAACTTCATGTTTGGTTTTGTCCAAAGTGAATGCAGCTATGAATAGACTGAATTCCTTGTAAAGCAGATGTACAAAATCTTTTACAAGCTTTTAAACTAAACCCTACAGTCCTAGGAATACGTGGCTCCATTTTTCTATTTGGAACAGTATAGGAAAAACATAAATGCTTTTCCAACGTTTTTCTAATCTAAAAGCCATGAGTGTCAACATTAATCATTGCTTAAGGAAAACTAAAAACTCTGAAAGATTGTTAGGAGAGGGATTTATTTCAGCTGTTCATTTCCAAATGCCTTTAAGACAACAATGTACTGTACCAAAGCTGGCTGTTCCACTACTTCAATTTCAAAATATGAAACACATGAAAAAGGAAAATCACTGCAGAAAAGAATTAAGAAATGCTCAGAAGAATATGTACAACTCACCAGTAGTTTCACTGCTGAAAAGACTTGCAGGTACAGATGTGCAGCTCTTAATAAGAAAAATGTCTAGATTATCATGGAAGAAAATAGCATCCTATTTTAAGGCTTAGAAAGAAGCCACTATTAAATAGTGAACACACAGATGAAATATTGCATAATGAGGCAAGTTTAACAGCCAAAATTTATTAAAGCTTTAGTGCTGAAATTGCCTCTGTTGTCAGAACACAACATTTGGCATCAAGATGAGACACTTGCAAATGGCTCAGTATATTGGATGTAATCCTGCTCCTATTGAAGTTGAGGAATGCAATAGCAACAAAACTTCATTTTCTACAAAAGGGTTGGTACACAGACCTACAAAGGGACTGACTCATGGCTATGGAAAGGTGCCCAACACACCCCTGGAAGTTACACAGTTATTCTCTCTCTGATCCAGTGCTAGTGACAAGCATAACGAAGGAAACAAAACGAAACTGACCGGGCTTGCTCTTGTAATATCAAATCAATTAGGTGAGATGCCATTGGAATGCACCTGCAATATGTACTTTTTTGGCTTTCAAAATGAAAAGGACTCCGTAAACACCACACTATAGAATTAATTGTATTTAAGTGCACATTCCAACAAAACTCAGAATGCTTATAACACACTTAACCAGGGAAACAACTTTCGCAAACATAGAAAGGCATCATTTCCCTCTTCTAATTATGACTGGAAATAAATACACAGAAAGAAAACCTCAGTGAACAATTTCTTTGTTGCAGCACAAAAACATGGAGATTATGCTCCAGCTCAGATGTACTAAGTCCAGTAAGAACTTCTGAGCTCTTCTGACTTGAACGAAGCATGCTGAGCCTGTGAGCCTATCAGATAATTTTGCAGTTGGCTCTCTAACAATAAAAACCCATTTAGGGGGGGTTGACATACCCTTACTAAGCAAAAAGTATAAATCTTCAAAAGTATATTTTCAATAGTAGCTTAATCCCTTCTTAGGTTTCTGGAGAATTCAGAAAAGAACATAGTAGTTTCAGGTTTTGTTTTCAGTTTTGGTTTTTTTCAGTTTCACCTTCAGCCTCAGGAAACAGAAACTCAGCCTCTGCCAAGTACAGTCCTTGATTCAATGCTATGAAGTTTACACTTACTCAGTCTGTTGTACTAAATTTAAATTAACAGAAACTGCTTAGAACAATACACAAGCAAACTATTCATTAGACACAAGCTTTGGTCTTCTGTGTGATATTTCACCATGTCTACAGAGCTTTTCCTGAAATTCTTCACCTTTTCCTTAGCTGTTTTTTCAGAAGACTGGCTATTTTCAGCACCAACAGAAAGTTTACATAATTACTAGTTCAGTTGCCATGTTAAAGTTGCACCTAAACTCAGCCTGAGCCATCTTCATATGAGTTCTTTTAGAAGCTATGATCCACAGGAAAAAAAAAATACAAACCCGAGTTTAAAACAAGTCTTGCAGCACTGAACAACATTATAAAATCTTAATATATACTGCTGACAGAAGAATAGAAATTTTTTTATGGCTGCCTTTGCTTTAGAACAGGACGAGTTCTCCAAATATTAGTTTGGGATGAAGGATTTTATAGATCTACATCTTTTGATACCACTTTGAGGTGGAATGAAGAATAAAACTAAAAAGCATTCAGTTAATGACAATCTAGTTTCTTCTAACTATAATTTAACGTAGTAAAATATAGTCTTCCCACAAAAACACTTCAACCCTTATTTCTTAGAAGAGCTTCATTTACACACCTCTTCAGAGAGAAGGATTGATTTCTGCAGCTTATTTTGAATCAGGAAAGTTCAAATCAGGGACAGCATCACCAACCAATAAACAAATTATTCAGACACCAGGGACATAGGATGAAGTATCTGAAATGACAGAATAGTCCACTTACATCAAATAAGAAACCAAGTCTCTGTTAATGGCTTCCTCTATTTTGTTATCCCACACTGGCTCTGTATAAACCATCTGTGCTACACACACTTCAAGCCATCTTTCAGCTATCAACAGCGCTTCTGCAGTAAAACAAACAATTACTAATAGATGTATCTTAGAGACAGATTTTAAATCAAAAGGCACGGTGCTCCAGCATTCTGTTATTAAGAAAAGATCAGAACTAAACAGTAGAGAATTTTTCTGCACACTCATTAGTAACAGAAGACAGAGATGAAAGAAGTGGGGGGAACATTTGCTATCGCACTCCCTCAGACAAGATGACACAAGAAGAGTCTGGATTGAAAAAGTTCTTCCAAGTGATCATTCTAAAAGAATTTTGTGACTTTTTCATTTCTAACCAGAATCATGCAAGCCAAAGGAAAGAACACAAAACACTATTGTCATTTGCACTAACAAAAAAGCATAGTAAGGAAACAAGTTGCCAATGAAACTTAATCTGGTCTGCTAAATGGGGAGTATTAGGAGTTATACAACTTCTCACAGGACTTGGCACACTCATCCTTCAGCTATTGAAACAGGTAAAAAGCATCACACTTGCCAGGAAATAAACCTCTACTCTTACTTATAAGAAGAAGAGTTGCAAGAATTGAGAGCCTCTAGACAATTTCTCATAGGTAACTTCTGTTCAGAGAAAGACTGGAACATCAGTAAATGTGAGCTCCTCAGGCAAAAAATAAACCTCTTCTTAGGTGTGAATTATTTATATGAAGAGTATTAATAAGACAATCTATCAATTAGTTGTATACCCCATGGTGAGCCTACAGGTTAAGGGCACGCAACAGATGCAAAGAACCAGGAAGCGATCCACAAAGCAGGAATCAAAGCTGTGCAAGGGACGTAAGGAAACCCTCTCTGTATTTAAAGCAAGCTTCCCACTAGAGTACCTGCTGCTGAGCTACCTCTGGCCTCCTCTCCAGCATCCCTGCTCTCAGCTAAAGCAGGAATCAGAAGCGACAGCCAATTCTCTGATTCACACTACTGCTTGGTCATACCATAATGAAATCCGGTTTTAAAGTGGAAAATAACTGCAAACAGGACATTATAGAACTTGGATTATTAATGCATCCCAAAAGACAGTTCTTATGGAAGCACTGTGCATGTGTCCTAGGCATCCCAAAAGAATGAATCTGTGACACCCAAGTCACGGCAGGGCTTGTTCTGGTGAGTGCCACCGCTCCCCAGAGCTGAGCCGCGGGGCTGGGGCTGCGGGGTCTCTGCAGCTCCGCAGCCTCCGCTCAGCCACACGGCAGGACCCGGAGGCAAACGCAGCCCATTCACGTGTAACTTCATCACAGCCACTGAAACGCGGCAGCCAGAGCCCATCTCTGCTCCAAAGGCTGCAACCCGCCGAGGAAAGCAGGAATTACAGTAACTCACAGGGCCTCGCTCGGAGCGGAGCGAGACAGCGCGAAGCCCGCCGGGCCGCCCCCGCAGACCCGCGGCGGTGCCTCGGGGGTGCTGCCGGCTGCCCCCGGGACCCCGCGGACAGCAAGGGGGCGAAGGAGCCCAACGACCCTCGGCTCCCTGGCACCCCACCGAGGGGCTCCGGAGCGCTGCAACCCGTGCTGCGAGGTCGCGGCCCCGCTACCTCCCGCACCGCTCCCCCTCGCCCCCAGCCCAGCCCGCAGTGCCCCGCCG
>VZTT01036433.1:11137-31060 GCA_013400855.1 Buphagus erythrorhynchus | reverse complement strand
GCCATGGCAACCGCGCGGCGCGACTGGCACGGGCCCGGCCCGCGTGCCCCGGGCCAGAACGCGCCGAGCGCGGGCCCGAGCGCAGCCCTGCCGGCGGAGGACAGCCAGAGCGCTGCTTGAGTCTCAGACGAATCTCTGGGAAGTGGCGGGCACAGGTAGCGTTTCTAAGTGCTGCACGCAAGCTTTTAGCTTCACCAAGGCAAACACGGAGCGCTGCCCCACGAACATGCTGCTGGAGACGGGCACACAGAGATGCTCCTCCGCTTCTCCTCCAAGCAAACGTGTTGGTCCCGATGCAGCTCCTGGTAAAGGCCCGGCGCCAGGTTATAAACACTGAGGAGACTCTGCTGCCCCAGCCTCGGTTTTGCAAGGACACACAGCTGAAACGAATTTGAGAAGTGCACAGAACGAGGCTGGCAGCCTGTCTTTGCACTCACCAGTCATCAGCTAATTCAGATTATAAAATAACACAATTTTAGTATCTTGCACCTGTTCTAAAGATTGGCATGAAATGTATCCTTACCAAGGAAACAGCAGGAAGGACAGAAGTACGTTTGCTCTGCTGAAATAATTAAACCTTATCCTCGAAAGTACTTCACAGAATCTTCCTTCTTTTACCAGGTTTATCCAGGAATTAGCATCGACCCCAGCAGGGTAACACTGCAGTAGCCCAATGCACACGACATGCTTGACTCAAGGCCAAACTCACAGGACACCTTTTGCCTGCACCTTCACACGGCTCAGTCTGTGCAAAAGTCCTGTGTTATTCCAGCAGAGCTTTCTCATGCTCAGCACCACAATCCAACTGAATTCCCTCCTGGGCTGACTTAAAAATGGTACATAAACTGCCAAACGTTCAGAAATAAAACTTCAGCAAAAGCAAATATAATTTCACATATACCAAAGTAAGTTTCAGATTGTTAGTTAGATTAAAGAAAAGGCAGTTTGCCACATAAAATTCAGTAGCTGTGAGTGTAGGCTAACAAGAGATCTTCAGGAATACCGTGTTTCTCCTGGGAACTGAGAACCAATTGTTGCAGTGCTCAATAAATCAGTTCCACAATAATTTGGCAGACTTATCAGAGCAGCCAGTTTTATTAGGATCAACAACACCTACAGAAATTGGTATTCTACTTTTAAGATATCTGTAAAATTTCATCACCAAGCATCAAAACTTGGAGGGCAGGTGCTGTATAAAATCTCTGTTATTGCAGTAGGGCAAGTGCTGCTCTCCGTGAAGCTCTGGCAAGAGGAACTCACTCAGTTCCAAGTGTATTCAGGGAGCTGCTGTAAAGCTGGGGGTTGTGTCAGCTGCAGCGAGTCAATAATGAGCACACACAGGACTGTACAGGAAGGCTGGACACAACAGGTCAGTTTTTATTAACCACAAGTGAAGCTGAACCCCAGAGTGGTTTAACTTGTTAAAACCATATGTTTATATGGCAGATATTTTTCTTTCATGTTCAACACTACAGTGCAAGAACCAAACTTCGCAGCTGTTCATCCTTTGAGAATCAAGTAGTAAAATGAATTAAAATAAGGGTCCCTCAATGAATCAATTAAAAAAAACCATTTAACTCAAAAGAACAGACCAATTTTAAGAACTGTCTTATTAAATTCTCCCAAGTGAAAGACCTTTAAAAGCACTTGGAGCCTTGAGGTAGCAACTTTATGCAGAATTTAATTCCCCTCCTGCCCCACAGAGGAAAATTAGTAGCGCATTATTAGCTCCAGCCAGCTAAGCTGCGTTGAATGTCTCCTGTGAGGTGACTTTCACTTGCCTCTTGAAATAGCAGTGTAGTGCTGCAGAGCGCCAGGAGGAAATCCACAGGGAAGGCCTCTTGAAATAAAATGTATGGTTTGAAAAAAGTTAAAATGATCAGCAACGACTGTAACAACAAAAATTATCTGAAGTGAAAAAACCCAATGTGTTTCTATTTTGGCAAGACTAGTTTACAAATACAAGTCAAGAACAAGAGCCTGCTTTCAGCCAACGGAAAAGAAAGAATGGAAGTGACATTCAAAGGGGTTTTGGGTTTTTCTGCCCTCTGTGCAAAATTGCACTTTGTTTTTAAAGTTTTATTTTAAAGTTTTAAGTTTTGCACTTTTGTTTCTAAGAAGAAAGCAACTTCTTTTTTTGTTCTTTTACATAGTCAAACCTGTGCTGTGACATTAGACAGAAATATCAAGTGCCAGGATATTTAACCACTGAAAGCTCCTCTCACTGACTTCACAACATCACAAGCAGGGAATCACAAATAGGAGATTTGTCTTCCTCTAAGCCTCAAAAACATGATCCTCTGTGCCCCCTTTGCTGCTGAGTAGTTTTATTGAAAACTAAATCTCTCTTTAGTGCCAATTTCAGAAACTCAGTGGTAGATTTACTGAACACTGAGTGGTAACAAAACACCTGGGCTTACTCTCTGCAACAACTGCAATGACCAGAGTGTAAAGGAACAAGCTGAGATGCAGGGATGGGGCAGATGGTCACAAACAGGTGCTGTATTTGCTCCCTGGACTCGGTATCAGCACTTGCACATGGCCCAATTTTGCTCACTGCTGGTGCTCTAACCAGATTCCTGGCAATATTGAGTATCTTACTAAAGCTTCTTTCACTACCTTCATGCTCCAAAAACTGTACAAACAAGCTGGTTAAACTAGACCAAACTAATCAGGCACATTGCACATTATAGTTCTTAAATGGATGAGCCTTCTTAGCAGTTCATTCTTGCTCAGCTCAAAGTCAGCTGCCTCTCTACACCACAGAATGATTCTGCACAGACCCTGGATGCAGGATGGCATTGCCCAGTATGCCATTGCTCCAGGGAGGCCAGAGAAAGGCAAAACTTCAAAAACTTGTTCTTATTCACATGGGATCCCAATCTTTTGATTTTTTATTCTCATCTTTTCCTTTGACTTTTGAAAGCCATCAAATCCTGCCTTCCAGGCAGAAGTATCTCAAGAATCTGACATCAGCCTTGCCTGGGTTTTAGTTAAACTTTGGAACAACTTCCTGTGTTTGCCTGTGCTAAGGTTACAGTCCTGTCCTGCACAGAACCAAAGGCATTAAGAACCAGAATTCATCTGTAAGGCAGCCCAACCTGCCAGGCTCCTCTGGATAAAGGAGGGGATATTCTGCCTGGGAGCAACAAAGGCGAGCAGGTGATTATTCACAGCAAGTTTCTCTTTAGCTCACATGACAGTTTAGGCAGAAACTCAGGCTGGTTCAGAGACCAATTCCTGTTTGGTTCACAGGACAGTCACAAGCTGGCTTCAGAAACTCTCTGTCATGGAGCCTAAAGTATCTTAAAGTTATATCTGCTATCACTGCAAGGAGCTGATGAGTAGGGTTTTTTTTCTTCTTTTTTTTTGTTGGTTTGGGTTTTGTTTGTTTTCTTAAATTCTGTGATAAAAACAATTATTTTTGTCTTTGGTGTTAAACCTTGGAAGCATAAGTGAAAAGTACCTGCTGCTTCTTTGGCTGTAATTTATGACAAAGAAACAGCCCAGGAAAGCAAGTGAAATTCACTGTTCTAAAATACATGCAGTTAGAACAGCCACTAGACATCACAACCAGAACTTTAATAATATGGAAACACCAAATTCAGTGGTGTCCATTACAAATCATTTGCATTATATAAAAATATGACTGCAATTACAGTAACTGGACAACAGTCATTCAAATTTATCAACTTTCCATCTTACTCATATTGCAGGGAATGGGAGGAGCTCATTCACTATGGGGAAAAAACTGTCCAGAAATCAACTTAGAATTGCTGCTAAGCATCTCATGCCTTAGAGAAATGTCCACTGTGATAACTAAAAGCAGGATTTCAAGATTAGCATCCTTCCATTCTTGCTTACATGGCCATGAATAAAAAGAACAAGTTCTGTTACACTAGTATTCACCATTAAAATTTTATAACCCCGTAAAACACCAGTATGTTTTGCATGAGCTGTGGAAGAATGCAAATTCAAAGGGTCACTAGATTTATTACCTCCAAATTCAATATCTTAATATATATAGTCTGTTTGTATACCATAAAAATGTCCTTCTTATGGTCTGATTCTTATTTAGATAATACCCTGACAAAATCTCAGCCATATGCCAATTAAGGTCCTTAAAGCTATAGAAACAGAATCTACCTAATAAATGCTGCAAATTTAACAGGTATTTTAGATAAACATCATTAGCTTAGTTATCACCTAAACCAAAAAGACTCCTCAAACACACCAACGGCCTAGTTAGCAAAGACATT
Source organism: Buphagus erythrorhynchus (assembly GCA_013400855.1). Lineage (NCBI taxonomy): Eukaryota > Metazoa > Chordata > Aves > Passeriformes > Sturnidae > Buphagus > Buphagus erythrorhynchus. Next base: position 26,801 of record VZTT01036433.1, on the reverse strand, counting down.
TGCTTTACAAAGTCAAATGTTGCCAACTTTTGAAAGGTTTAGCAAATCAACATGGTATTTGGAAGCATTCAAGTGTCTAATGAAGTTAAAATACTGTGAAATGTTAGGACTAGGGGAAGCTCCTGTAAATAAGTACAGAAGTAGACTTCATTTAAATTATGGAACATTCACCTCCTTAAAAAGCTTTAAAACTGACCCAACCCAACAACTGCACCCTAGGAAATGTAGCAGTATAAAGGACCTCTGTAAGCAAGAGAAGGTCATATACTGTGATCTCACCACCATAAAATGTACTCAGTGTCAGGAGCAAGGAGCAAATTTGGGGAGAAGACAATTATGACACTTTCAGGCCATTTGATCTGAACCACTGCACTTTGTTGGACAGCATAGAGTAAACCAATTTTCTTTGCTGCTCAGAAAACACTTAAAATACGTTTTCTGCATCTGGTTGCTAAGCAGACTCTCCCATGTCCCCAGCTCAGTTTACTTGGTTTAAAGAGCTCTCTATATTTGATACCTGCTGCTTTCAGCAGGTGGACCAAAACTTCAGTGCCATCTTATTCATTGACTCCATTGATACTTTAACTTCAAACCCAGATGCTACAATTAAAAGCAAAATTGACACTGTGTAAGGAAAGCATCAGATGAAGGTAATCAGCCCATAAAAGACTTGTATTCCACAGGCTGCCTCTGCAGAACAGGCAACCTCCCACTATAGAATCTGATGGGACAATTATCCCAACATTAACACTCAGAAGGAAGGAGGCTTCTATATCTTGCACACTTTGGGTTTCGTATCAGGCACTTGAACTGTTGGACAGACGCCATTCTGAACCAAGTAAGTGAACATAGGGTTAGAATCATCTTTAATCTAGGTCTAATAATGAAGTATCAGCAGCAAAGTGGAGGCAGGGAGGAGTGAGCAATCCATCTGTGCTGAGACTTGTTTATGGTTTCTAAAATGCCCAAGAAAACAGCAGCAGTAACTGTTCCATAGTGTCCGTTGTCCTTGTGAGTTGTGTTGCTGATAGGAGGCTTTTCTGTGTCTTGACTAAGAAGGCATTGAGGTACCCTGTGCCTAATTCCCTGGATCCATCAGGTCCATGCTAGAGCCAAACATTGCCACCAGCTGCTCCTCGTAATGTGTTATATTCCTCTTCATAATGTCCATGCAGGGTCCAAGCAACCTCTCAAATGCTTGCACATCCATGACTGTAATGGAACAGAGGTGAAAACAAGATTGTTTGTCAAAAAGGACACCAAATAGCAATTAGGTCAGAAGGTCAGAACACAGACCTTCAGTTCAACCCACTTAGGGCAGAGGCCTCAAAAGAAACCACAGAGACTGAAATCATGTTTCTGATTTCTCTCAGTACTGTTATTTGGGGAAACAAGATTAATGAAATACAAACCTGATCTCAAGGATAAATACAGAAGCCAAATACACCACACAGTGGTATTAAAAGATGACCTGAAAGTTATGTGTGACAAACAAGTACAGGCCACACACACACACACACAGAAAATAGAAAATACGCCGTGAGGAAGCAGCAGTGTTTCTCCAACTTCCACTTGGAGCTCCACTCCAGCCCATGCTCCTGGCTTCTGGAATCTGACTGCCAGTTACCAAAAGGTTGCTGGGTTTTGAATGGCTGCTTGCTCAAGCATGGTCCATGAGACAAGCAAATAACAGAAAAGCATGGCTAGAAACACAGATCATCTGCTTACCTAAACATTTGACCTCCCCAACAGCATAGGCAGAGGCTGCTCTGGGTTTGTTGGTAACAAGTGCAAGCTCTCCAAAATACTGCCCTCTGTGACACCGGGCAATCTCCACTTCTTGATTCGCTTCTTTACTCGTCATAGTCTGTCAAACAGTGCAGTTTCATTATTTGCACACAGCTCTGTCCTTGTACAAGGCCACAGTTAATCCCAGATACTTTATACCTGTGCAAAAGCTCCCTGGTTTCAGGTCTTTAAACTAGCAACTCCCAAGTCATGGTAGAACACCTCAACACCATGTTCAATTGGAATTTGGTAAGAAAAATGTGTGCCAGCCCACAAGTTTTGAGACAGGCAGGTATCTACTGCTACAGCTTTGGGAACTGCTGTTACATAACCCAACACAGGCTTTATCATTGACCACATGCTGTTCCCCTGGCTGCTTCACACTGTACAGAGGTCCATTCAAATGCCAACATCTAGTATGTCACTAAAGATAACAGACCACACATTTTGGAATGTGCAGACTTCTGTAATCATGAAGAAAAGTTTCATCTCCACCCTTAAGGACAGGGAAAGTGTATCAGTGTGGGAAGGGATGGGATGGAGTTGAGCTGCGGGCTGTCTCAGTCACTCACATATCAGGTTAGTTTGCAGAGCAGCAGACAGAAGCAAAAGACCTTTGCACTTTAGTAAAATGTCTTCTGGCTGCTTCAGAACAGGTATGGAAGTTTACAACCTACATCACGTGAGTAATGATGATCAACATCACAAAATATTAAAGTAACTCAGGGTGGGTTTTTTCACGTCTCTTGTATTAATCAGTCAAAACAGGGATTGATTAATACAATGCCTAATCCTTCAATTTGAACTCACCTTGCTTTTAATCAAGATTTTTACTTCTCCGGATTCTACAATGTAAAAACAGTCTGCTTTATCACCCTGTGAAAAAGAAAAGGTAAAATAAATTCTTTTTCACTTGACTGTGAAAGCACGTGTAAATGATATTAATGCATTCACTTTGACTAGGCCTTCTGCAGAAATCTGCTAAAATTGACTATCACTCAGATTCTTAACATTAAAAGGTGACTGCTTGGGTAATACACCAGAGGAGCCCCAAGGGAAGGAAGTATTAGTGCACATCATTCAGTAAGAGGGCAGGAGGAAAAGAAAACACAAAGGAGATTGATAGTATATAGCAAGATCTCTTAAATGCAAATCTTCTGATCCTGATGGAAGTAGGCAATAGTTAGTAAAACTAAGCAGAACCTAGAATTTTCAGAAGCAAATTTTAATAAAACAGGGATGTAGTGACTGTGTTTCTTGTTTCTTTCAGCAGAAGAAGGTGCCATTAAACTCCCCGTGGCCCTGCTTGAGCAGAGGGGTTCGACAAGGTGATTTCCAGGGGTCCCTTCCAACCTCCACTATTCTGTCATCCCATGAAAGGTTCTAGAACATTTTTCACAGATCTCTCAATCTCATCATGTTTAAAATCTTCAAGTGATCTCAGTTTATATCTGCTCTGGAGAGCTTCATCAGCACTTTATAATTTTGAAGTTTAATCTGTGACAGAAAGGACATTTCCTCTCTATATTTGCCCCTGTGGGCCTGGCATAGGGCTGGAAGCCAGAGTGGAGATCTGCAACTTGCCTCCTGCTACAAATCAAAAGCAAAGGGACTAAAGGCTTCAGGGAGACAAAGGCTGGAAAAGGAACTGATAAGGGAGTGGGAGCAGCTCAGCAGAAAAACCTGAAACAAAGTGAGGAGGGAGAGAAATCTGACATTAAGTGGTCAAGAAGATGAATGTGATGGGAAGGATGGATGGAGAGTAATGATTGTAACTCGAGTATGAAGCATGGGCTGGCAGAAGATGATGTAAGATTTAAACACGGAGTTAAAGAAGGAATTAGGCTTTTAGCTAAAATTCCTGGGGATGGTTGTAAGCCATCGATAGCAAACTGTTCATTCACCATTGCCAACCATCAAAGCATGAACTAATGCTCTATTCTAACTTCTGAAAGAGTAACTGCTGAAAGAGTACTTTATTTTCAAAAAGAATGGAAACAAACTGAGTGGGAGACACCCTCATAAGACTGCTAACAATTTTCAAGTGCTTTAAAGATTACTGCCCTTAACTGAAGGGTCAAATTCCAGAAAGGTAATTAAAATTTAAAATTATTTACAAGGAAAAAGAGTTTCCTGGTGTTGATGCAACTGCTGTAATGTAAGAGTTATCATATCTTTTCCAAGCACAGAATTTCATCATCTCTAGCAGTATACTACCATCACCCAGACCTATCCTAACTATTAATCCTCCTTTTAAGGATAATTACATCCTTGTCCTTAATTCAGTTATTAAAAAAGATTAAAACAAACTGTGTAATTGGATCACTGACGGTATGAATTCCCAGTTTTGAGACTGACTTATAAGCTCTAATTTTGCTGAGAGTTCAGTTTACTCAGGGTCTTAAGCAAAAAGAGTTTCAACTCTAAAAATTGAGGGTATTTTTGGAATGAAGTAATTTGACAGTTATCAGCAAACTTGTTTCCTATATTCAGTTATCTGACATTCAAGATAATTAAGATCAATTATTCAAGACACTATCAAGGAGTCATATTCTGTCTATACAACAAGAACAATACTGTAATCAAAAACTTGCAGTTTCAGGTAAGTTTTTCTTGCATTAACTTCTATTTGAAGTAAAGCACTTTTACAACACAGCAACCCACAGCTAAATTTGATGCAAAATTCCAGTGTCTGTAACAGTGTTCCAAAAGGTTATTTCTGTCACAGCCAAAAAAAAAAATCCAACAGCTATAGCTTGAGTTCATCCAGCTTCATGTTCCACCACCCTGACCCTGGTCTACTGCAGCAGACAAAACATTCACCAACCACTAAAGCCAGACCACTGAAAGACCTCAGGAAAGAGCAAGAAAAAACAATGGTTTCAATTAACCCTGACAGTTTCTTAGAGCTAATGACTCTCTGTTTAATCTGGTCATAGGGGCCTAGGAAAACTCCAGAAAGGAGATTTCATGGAAATCAGCATAGACATTCAATTTCAGCTTCTGAAGGCACACTCATCTTGAATCCTTGCAAAGATACTTATCAAACATAGATGAGAGAAGAAATTCCAAGAAGCTAAAGTAATAGAATAAATTTGCAGCAAAATACATACTGTCCATTCCCCAAACATTCAAGATGTGGTTAAATATACTACAAATATTAAAAGAAAAAATGCCAAGTTGGTCGAAGTAATATAACTCTGCAAGTCAATTCCAAACGGAAAAAACAGAAGCAGAGAAAGGAGAATGATAAAGAGAAGTTTCCATTTCAAGTACCTGAGAAATTATACGTTCCCCATCTTGATATACCTTCTCTCCTATAACATCCACTATCTTCATTCGCTCTGATGCCTGGAACAAAGAGGAAAATTAAAAATAATAATCAATTATAGTTCATCTCTATGAACTCTCCTGAGTCTTTATGACCCCTCCTGGAATGAACAGATATTCACTACACACACAAACATACAATTTATAAACATAGCACCAAAATGACATTGTGGTAGTACTGCAACACAGGTCCTAAGACTACCATAACCAACAGGGAAATAAAATTGTCTAGTGTCCCATCCCTGCGCTCGTCTTACCACTCAAGTTTAAAAATATCTGATTTGGCTGCTTTAGAGCGAAGGGAGCGGAGAAAATCACTTTCTTTAAGATTCAGTTGAAATCTGAAGAAAACACTCTGAAAAATGTTATAAACTTCCTAAGAACAAATTTTAATGAGAAATACCAGCAAAATATTTTTAAATATTTTAACCACCACATACTTAAACACATGTGTGCAAGGAATTGTGTCCAGGAACTCATTCCTAGAGTGAAGAGGAAGGTGACATGACAAGGACAAGGGCTGTGAGCAGGCCCTGCAGTGGGATGCCCAGCAGCAAGGGCAGGAGGTAGCACCTGGCATGCCAGGAAGCATGTCTGAGTCTTCACAAACAGGAAGGGAGAAATGAGTTATCTCCAGTGTTTCCCATCACCCATTTAGAACCCCACAAAACAATTTCATTGCTTCAGAGCAGTGCAAAAAATCATACCAAGAAAGGAAGAAAATCCTAACAGTTAAAATTCATCAGATGATTCAGTTGTAATCAATCCATTCATTCCCCAAATGCACCTTCATCTTGCCTATGTTTGAGAAATCAAATTCTGGTCCATGTGTGATTCAACTGCAATGTGTCATGCAAAAAGCCATCCAGTGCTAATGAGTTATTTTTCTGTATCTTTAAATATTTGAGTCATTTCTGTGCTCAAAAAAAAGTCACATTGATGGAACCAGTTTAAGCCAGGCACTGAGAGAGAAGGTGGTGTAATTTACCCTTTCCACAGCTACAATGTATGTCCAAAATAATACATAGTAGAGGCTGTTGTTCACACCTAATGATACTGTGCAATTTTGTAATCTTCTCCCAAAGGGATAAAGAGCTGAAATAGTAAAAATAAATGCTGGAAAATATATTTTTATGATAAGAAAAGCTAAACTATGGTTTAAGGCAAAGACTGACTAATACAAAAGTGGGTTGGTCAGTTCCAAAAGCCCTCTGACAATACAGGGTGAATCAATGGAAGTGGCAATTTCCACATTGTTCCTAAATTCAGGCACCACAAGCCCCAACAGGACAGTGTCATTGTGTTCCCAGGCTGCAGTGCTTCTCTTTAGCAGTTTAACTCCTGAATATTAAGTTAAGCTTAAGGCAAGACTACCACAGCCCACATCTTTATCTCAGATTTAAAACCATTCCTGACTGATAAAGGCCAAATATTCCAGTGACTGTATCCTTACTTCAATATCACACCCTCACAGGAAACCACAGCCCTGACTACCAAACTGCATTCTGATACCTGTTCCCTGAAATACACATAGGTGTTTTTTTGTTTTGTGGGGTTTTTTTTGTGTAAAGAAATTTTTAAAAATCAGACTGAGATAAAAATCAGCAAATCCCTACTGTGAATAAAGGATCTGGGGAAAAAAAACCCCAAAACTATTTCAGCAATGCAAATTAATTTGTGTAGTATATGTGATACCAAAGCATCACTTAATATTTTGTTCTAAGCAAAAACGACAGATTTCTGATGTAGCAGAAACATTGACTGCTAATGCAAGAATTTGATGTAGATATCTCTGAGAGGTTTTACCTCCAAGGATTTAAGAAGGGGCACAGACTCAATAAATAATTCATACGTCTTCCTCTTCTTTGCGTTGTTTTTCAGTATAATTCTTCTGAACGTCACTCGATCCTGCAAGAAACAGCACAGAGAAATACATTATTCCTCTTCACTGAAATGCTCCCTGTTTAAAGAACTGACAAACATGAACGAGTGTTTACAGCAAATGCCAGGGCTGAGAAAGCAGCTGCTAAAGTGATACCATATCCACCACAATGGTGACTGCAACAGATCCTGTTAGAGTACTTACAGCAAATTAAAAAACAGGGAGCTATAAGACCTCATTCCTCTCAGACAACCATTTAGGGATCCAATTTTTATTCTATCTTATACTGTTTTTCTGGATTGAGTTTTGGGTTTTTTTCCTGTTTGCTAATATATCTTTCATAATTCTGTATTAAATGAAGAAGTTTTGCTTTTCCTGCTGAAGCCAGTGAAAACCAGCATTTCCAGCACTTGTTAAGGCAACTGCAGAACTAAGTCTGAACTGGATTCTTCTCTACTTGATTTCAAAAGTTGATGAATTATAGTGGTCTCGAACAGGTCAGGAACAGAGTATCAAACAGCAGCAGGCTTGTTCACTCCATCTTCTCACATCCAAGAGCCAGCTTCTGGAAGGACCACTTCCTAACAGCCAGCTGTGTGTGAGTCCCACGAGGAAAAGCTGCTGGATGTGTTTGTGAAGCCCAAAAGGCAAAGGGGGCAAAAAGCCCAAAAGGCAAAGGGGGCAAAATCCCTTGGCAGCCCCGCCCGCGCTGCGCGCCGCGGCCACAGGGCGGCGCTGCGGGCATGGCACCGGGAACAGCGCGGCCCTAGGAAAAAAAGTCAGAGGGCAGGAGCAGAGATTTGGTCAGGAAAACGGTGACAAAAAAAAAACCCAAACAAAAACATCCTGAGAGCCATTCCTCCGGTTCCCAAAACCATCAGCTGGTACCTAAGCAGCAGCATTTTGAGGTGAAGAGGTATTTTCAAGTGGACATTTTTAAGGGATGCAGGCTGCAAATACTTGTAACAAGGACTTACAGAGGTGATCCCAATGGAACATTAAAGCTGAAGGATGAGGAAGATGAAAGGCAGGATGGTATTACTGTTATCCAAAGGAGATAAAGCATAAGGGATTTTTCTGTTTTTAAAGGAATTCTTCAGTGGTAAAAGCATCTTCAAATGTTTGTGGTTTGGAGAAGCAGAAAGATGCAGAAACTGTGAGGGGGATTGTAAAAGCATAAAAAAATCAGAATTCACCTGCTTGAGAGTATCAGTGAGGGAGGAGAAGCAGCAGTATTTGAACAAAAAAAACCCCAAGCTGTGAAGGCAGCGTGTGTGATCGTGAGGTTTCCCCCAGACACATTCAGCAGCAAAGGCTGAGGACATTTCCCTTCTCCAGAAGGGACCCGCTGTGACAACTGCTTTGTGCCTAAGCCTTCCCGATTTCTGTTGGCCTAAGCCTGCAATGCAGCAGGAGTAATCCACACTTCCCTAACGGCAGATAACCGAAGAGCTTAAAGAATAACTTCTGCATACTAACAAAAAAAATGTTTAAATTACATCAGGGACAAAATAGTACAATAAAACATGGCAACAAACAGAATAACTGGAAGAAATAACTGAAGTTTGAGAGGAAAATGCAGCCTTAGTTAATAAAATGTTCAAAGAACAGATGATTAGCAAGAGGTCCCTGCTCATCTACATCTTGGTAATTAATTGAATATAATCACAGAAAAACGAAATCCAAAATTAACCCAATTTGTGCAGTCCTTTTCGAAGGCAAACTGGAACAAAGAATCATCTTCTCATTTTCTTCCTTTTATGAATGAGCTCAGTTTGTAGCTAGCTGCTTTGTTCTGTCTTCCTCCAGAAATGAGATTCTGACATTACTCCCTGGTTGATTTCCCAAACTCTTTTCTTTCACCTCACAAATAAAAGGGAAGTAAGATCTCCCAGCAAGCGCTGAGATTGCATAAACAGCCATGTGCAGCAGCTTATCAGTCCTACAATCAAGGTCAGAGCACACGGCCAGCCCCAGCGATAGCTGCCGAGGAGCCCGGGGCACAGACAGCACACAACACTTGGGGCTTCAAAGGCTCCGTTGATCGCACAATCCACTTATTATGCCAACCCTCACAGATGAGTAAGAGAGCACTGGGAAAATAACCCCATCCAAATAGTGCAGAGAAAAGAACTAAAAAAGGAAACTAATGGCTACAGCTTCACATTCAGCACTGCTGGGCTAGAGGCAAAGCAACACCATCGTTTAGCTTGGTATCTCATGGGTCATGCTGACCCGAGTACCTCTTCCAAGGTAACAGAACACAGTTTATTGTGAAGGAAAACAAAGCTTTGGGCAGTTTTCTGACCTCTTCAAATTACTAACAACCTCAAGACAATATTTAACACATTCCCATTCCCTCTAGAGACAAAATGGTAGGAAGGTCAGTTGAAAATAAAGAACATCATTTAGATATTGTTTCTCCCTCCCAAAAATAAATGGCTTTAATGCCTCCACTATCCTCTGCAGGATGAAAACAAAACCAGGAGTTTTTTTCTTCTCCCCTAACAAAAGCCACAATTACAGTAAAAGCAAAACTATAAAGGGACAGATAGAACTAGTGATATAGTTTTTACAGACAAATTGTTCCAGAAAGTCAGCCAAAAAGATTTCCACAATGCATCTATTATGCCAGGAGATAGCAGATCCTGATAAAATACCTGTGAGCAGAGGAGCCATATCAAGAGAAGCTCTGGACACAGTGAGGTACTGCTTAAAATATTATGCATATTAGAGTAACTTCCTTTCCTTACCAGTCCCCAAAGGGCTCCTTCTGTTGTGGCAACAATGGTGGCAGCTCTAGGAGTGTTGTACATCAATGCCAGCTCCCCAAAACTGCCATGATTATCGTAGCGGCCCACACAGCGAGACTGGTTGTCTTTTGCTACAAGAATATCATACAATCCTCTGGAAAACAACAGAATAAACACTTTTTATTAGACAACATCCCAGTACAAATCTTGAAAACAGCTTTTTGCTGTTACACAAATAGCCCTTTTATTGCTGTGTGAGATGGAACTTTTTGAGCTTTCCAACTGCCTGATTTTCTGCTGCTTCCATTTACACAATCTGCACGATAATTGTCTCTTACTAAAGCGTTTCACTCCTGATAGATATGGGCAGGATCTACTTGGTTTCCTCTGCACAATATTTTGACATTGCTGTTCTGGCCAGGGTGAGAAGCAGTTTCATCATCTTTAACACTGACATTTCACAGCATGTGTGTTGCCCAGTGAGGCCTCTTTAGAGTGACTCAAATCCATCTCTACCCATTTTCTCAGTGCCAGCATTGCTGCAGGACCTTTGGGACACACTCAATCCAACTGCTCACCTGCTATGGGTTTGTCTCAACTCCAGCTTCAGGGTATGTGTATATCATAACCCCAAGATGCTCTGAACCTGCTGATATCTAACCAAGATCTCTGAACAGATCAAGAGGAAATGTCCAGCCACCAGAAATCTCCTTGCACTTTGTTCATACCCAGCTGTAACCTGTTTAAATTCAAAAGGCTTCCCATGCCCTGTTCGCCATGAGGCACACTTCCTACACTATAACCAAGTGAAGAGAACAGTATTCCAGAATTTACAATGAAACAGAAGATTACTCTGATGAAGTGCAAGCACAAGTAAAGCAAGTCAAGTCAAGACACAAATCTGCATCAAACTGCACCACAGGAACTGCCTATGGAAACAAAAACGCTGTGCACAGAAAGGTAGCCCTTTGAAAGTGAAACAACTGTCTGTAAGACCTTCAGGACTGTCATGCTTGGGGCTTTAAAGAATAATTTTAAAAAATTCAGTTGGAGTAGGCTTGATTAACTCTTAGCTATGGCAACAGAGATTGTTCAGGGACTACCCAGTGGCCTAAGACACTTCACAAAATGTATCATGTCCAGGAGAAAAGCAGGGAGGGAACATCTTCCTGGCTTTAAGCAGCTACACATATAATTTTCCCAAAAAGTTTAGATCTTTGTCAGAAGAAATTGTATTATATCCCATAACATCACTAGACACATAAGAAAAAAAGAAAATGAATGACCAGAAATGGTACTAGGGAGGAAGGCACATGAGACTACATAACAATCCTACTGGACATCTTTTACTCTACTGCTTACTCACATCCAGGAGAGTAAGAAACCAGCAGGTAAACTGGAAACTGGATAAAGTAAACTGGAAAACGATTAGTGTTGATGGCAAGTGTCACTAATTCTTGTAATGTCTGATACCTATTTAATGATTCTCTGAGAGGCACCAGAGGCAACAATCTTCAGAGTTGTTTTTTGATCTGGAAGAGCCAGATGTGAACACCTTAAGCAAAAGCAACAACAACTTTCTCCCATCCTTCAGCCTGAAATTCACTTACTAGTGCCACTTATTTCCAAATAACTATAGCCACATAACAACCTTCAATCAAGCATTCAGCTGTCTTTGGCCCAAGGACTAATGTGGTGATGCAACACTGGGTGACCTTGGCTCAGCTTTACTGAGAAAACTGTTGCTGAGCTGTGAGAGAGTCCACGAGCTAAAGCCCTGCAAGATAAGAAGAATAAAAAAAGACCGAAGTGTAATTGTTGAGATGGGAATCGTTATGAGCCCAAGTGAAAAGTACTGACATGAAAAAATATAAAACCCTCAGGCAAAAAAAAAAAAAAAAGAAAAGGCAAAAAAGCAGAAGAGGGCAGCTCAGCAAGATTGTGGATCAGTCTGTGCCAAGAAGCAGCAGAGGAGCAGCAATGCTGCCCCTCCTGAGTGATGACTGCTCAATCAGCACAGACCCTGCAGGTGCCTTCTCAGCAGCAATGAGCATCCCATGTTCAGCCATGCAAAACATCCCTCTGAGCTCTCCCCTCCAGGCAGAGGGCACTAAAACCTGCTGCATCCTCAGGTTGTACCTCCCTGCCTGCTGCCCCTCTGTGCGTGGTAAAGACACTCAGACATGAGCCATCTGGTGAGGAAGTACTGCAAGCAGAAGACTTAAGGAAAAAAAGGCCAGTGACAGAACACAAAGTCACTGTCCATTTAGACAGAAAGAAACTAATCTTCAGGAATATCTAGGCATTAATTACTTGGTAGTAAGAAGACATGCCTACTCATGAAAGAGCCAGAGTCCTCCGAAGTTGCACTTGCAAACAAGTAGAAATATTGTGGCTTTCCATAAAGACCAGTATTCTGCTATTCTTTTGCATGAAAAAATAACTGGGTGGGAGGTGGAGGAAGACTGGAAAGGGAGAAAGGACTGAAAATTCGTAACTGCAGACGTTATTCCTAATAACCATATAGCCAACAAGAGTTGCAGACAAAGTTACTGCTGACAGCAAAGGCTGCCATGGCGTCACTACACAACACCAAGTTTAATTTCCTTCACTGTACAACCCTTCTGCCACATACTTTTAACTTGGGAATAAAACAGAACAAAAACCTAGAAGCCTGAAAACTTCCAACACAACTATCTCTTGACAGAAAAAACCTGTTGTGGAGTAACATTCCATCAGTAGAACAGGGACCATAAAAGCATTTACCTAAGTATCTAAGGTAAGGCTCTATTTCACTTCTTCATTTTAGGTTAAAACTCATAGCAGAGAGCTTTTAAGAACGAACAGGAGAAGAGCCTTGCACACAAACAAACCAAGATAAGCTGATGGTACCTAAGATTTTTGAGAGGCTCCCAAACCGAGTTTAAGTTTCCTCAAAATTAGGAACCACTGCTCTGCACAGATCTCATCTCTGCAGAGCTGGTGGCTCTGGCTCCCACAACTTCTGATCTGCAGTACCTTACTCTTATCTGTAACAACTTGATCCCTCTGGTGAATGTGGCAAAAGAAGGAACTGCCTAGCCAAAGACACGGGACTGGATGGAGGGAGAGCAGTTGAGGAAGGTAACAGAGTGTAGAAATGGGGAACTGGTTTAGGCTGATGGCTTGGTATAGCAGAGGACAGGGAACGGGCATATGGTTGGAATATATTTGATGCAGCCTTATGTTCTGTAACTTCACTAACCAGAAAGGGAAATGTCCTTAAAATGAACAAGAATCACTTCAAACAAACTATTTCTAACCTAGAAATTCTTCGGCAATTCAAAAGGCAACAACCTGTCTTGAACTGCTTTGAAAGCATTTCATATAATATTAATGGTGCCATTATTTCAGTGATAAACAAGATAACAGCGCACCAAAAAAGCAGTTTGCTAAGATCATGTTTTCCAACAGGCATTTATAAGTCACTCAGTAATATTCTGTTTCATATTACAGTTTTGCAGAAGGAAATAAATCCATGTTCCTTATTACTCTTTGGATACGGTTATTCAAAGTAACATTAGCCAGATTTTTTTCCAAAAGGGTAAAAGATACTCAAAATGTCCATGCACACGTGTATGCATTATATGCCTATTACATACATACATGATCCCCAAAATTATGATGTGAATTTGCTTGATGGAAGAAATTCCAAAATGGCACCTTTAACTCTGCAATACAAATCACAACCAACAGAGGCAGAGCAACCCCAATTCTCTCCAAAGTCAGTCACCAAAACTAATTGAATAAACTCCAGGTTTTTCCATGGTAGCCACTACCATGGATTTTTATTTCCTATAATCTCCTTCCTGAAAATAATCTCCTCCCCCTTCCCCTTACCACAGAGCTACTTTTGCTGTTTTTTCCTCCCTTCCTTCAGAAAAAAATATCACCTGGTCTAGAGACAACATGTAATATGGCTGGTTTTAAGCTGTGCTTATGCTGATAGGCACAAAAACTAAACTGAACAAATAATTTTCCTTCAGAAACTGTCCTGCAGTAAACATTCCCTGCCATTTCTAAGAAGCTGAAAAGAAACATCCTCTACATTTCTCAGGCACAGCTACTTACCGCTCAACGACATAGAAGTTATCTCCATCATCACCTTGGTCAATCACATGTTCCTGAGGTTTCACCTTCCTCTCAAACATGGCATCAAGGACCTGAGACAGCTGCTCCTAGAAAACAAGCAGGAGAGGGGGGAAAAACCAACTATCAGAAATCACATCTTAGCATTACTGCTGGACAAGGGCGAGTTCATTTCATCTGGTCTGGATAGTGAACTGGAACATGCACCACACTTTTGTACATTTCACGGTACAAAAACACAAGTAATACTGATATTACATGTTGATTTCCACTAGCAGCTCACTCCATTCCATCTTATTAAGTTCAATAATGCACATAACCAGATTTCTAGCACAGAAGAGCCATTATCTCAAATTTATGTCCAAACGGCTCAATTTTCATATACCATTTCAGTGCCAAAACACACACATACATTTGACAATCTGACAGAGCTTCACTGCAATGGACACACATCAATTCATATCAACAGTACATGTATTTCATTGTATGTGTGTCTAGAAATGGCACCAAGATCTATCAGTAAATGATCTATACTGTCCTCATCTAAGAGCCCTAGTCATGACCAGGACTACACTGAACACGACTCTCCATAGACTCATTTCCCTGGATAGTCTGTTGACTCAGAGAAGATGCAATTCTAGCCCAGATGAGACAGGACAGGTACAGATGCAGAGCCCACACAGAAAATGGGATAATGCTGGTCTGCACAGCAGGCTCCAGCTGGATTTCCCTGTTGAGCCATGACTAAACTTCCTTTTTTTGCAAGCAGCACAGTCAGGGAAACTGTGAAATCCAAGAAAGATGACACCATATAAATGCCTTGCCTTGATGCTGACCTGCTTTACCATCTTTGCTATTCCCAAGCCCATTAACAATATACTTTTGCTGCATTTTCAATGACCAGATGTTCAAAGTTGAAGATGTAGATCACAGCTGAGTTTCTAAAAATACACTGCATGAACATGCAAGCCAGTCTTCATGCTGCTGATATACTTGAAATATTTACTGTACTCCTGAAGTTGGGAATTATCATTGCAGTATCTCTCGGCACCACTGCACTGAAAATATTCCTTATCTTTTAAACAGAATCCTATTTTCTTGTCTTTAGAAACTGTGTCTGGACTTTTAGATCATATTAACTGTACATAACAAAAAATTAACTCCATTTAAGATTTCCTTAAAATGCTATTACCTGATCTAGGTTTTTGAAGAGCAGGATGTCTTTACATGCTTCCTGCAGTCTGCATCGCTGTTCATCAGTTTTTGGATGAACTACCTTTAAAACAAAGTAGAACAGAACAGTCATGACAACAAAGAAATATGATTACAGACTAAACTTTCACTTCAGCATGAAACAGCAGAACAGAACTGAAGTGTCGAAAGTATACAGTCCTTTTTTATTGTTTGCATTAACAGTATTTATATATAAACATACAATGCAAGACAGAACGAAAGACACATAAGAAAAATATTATGCTGACAATTGACATATGAAAAATAACAGTGAAGAAAAGAAAGAAGAGGATGCCTTTTCTGTTTCATTCCCTTCTAACACAGCCATAGCCACAGTCAAAGCTTGAACACATGAAACAGAAGAAGTGAACAGTTTTATTCGTAAACTATACCTATATATTATATTATTATATCCAATAAGAAGTTGGCATGTTTTTTTCTAACAAAATTACTTAAATAAAAGCTTTGTTGTTTGAGATATTTTGTTACTTCCTTCCATTTAGAAACATCAGGTTAAAGGAACCAATACTCACTGTATCATAAAAATGTA
>VZTT01036432.1:1879-15111 GCA_013400855.1 Buphagus erythrorhynchus | reverse complement strand
GCAGATCCAAACTGGGATCCAGCAAATTCAAACTGGATCCAGCGAATCCAAACTGGGATCCAGTGAATCCAAACTGNAGATCGAGCGAGTCCAAGCTGGGATCCAGTGACTCAAGACTGGATTCAGCCATTCTGAACTGGGATTCATCAGATCCAAACTGGGATCCAGCGAATCCAAACTGGGATTCAGCAAATCCAAACTGGGACTTACCAAATCCAGACTGGGATCCAGCAAATCCAGACTGGGATCCAGTGAATCCAAACTGGGATTCAGCAAATCCAGACTGAGATCCAGCGAATCCAAACTGGGATCCAGCAAATGCAAACTAGGATTCAATGATTCCAAACTGGGATCCAGCGAATCCAAACTGGGATCCAGCAAATCCAAACTGGGATTCAGTGAATGCAGACTGGATCCAGCCATTCCGAACTGGGATCCAGCAGATCCCAACTGGGATCCAGCAGGAGAGGCTGCCAAGGCTCCTCCAGGTGCAAGGAGCAGCCTCCGGCCGCCGGTTCCTCCTCGGCCCCGAATCCCAGCTCGGCGGATCCCGTTCCGCGTTCTCTGCCGCGGGAGCAGCCGGGCCGGGCTCGTTCCGGCAGCTCTGTGTCCTTGTGTCCCGCAGAACGCCCGGACTGAATCCCCTCCCGCGGCTCCCTCCATCCCTTTAAACCGGGATTGGCCTCCGAGGAGGCTCCGGGCTCCGTCTGAGCCGCGCCTCCTCCCGGTGCCTGCCAGGAGCTCATTTCCATGCTCGGGATGATCCCGGTTGCCCGGCACAGGTCGCCGTTCGGGGGCTGTCAAGGAGAAAATTAACGTGGCCACGGGCCAGGGATGTGTCACGGCCGAGTGCGCCGGGGCCGGGGAGACGGGGAGGGGAAGGCGGGATGGATTCCTCAGTGGGAGGCGGCGGGAGCAGGTGATGCCAGGCAGCTCCAGTCTGGGATCATCCCAGGAACTGGGAAAAAACCATCCAGAGCTGGGATCGATTTATTGTAACTCTGAATTCCTGGTGATGCCAGGCAGCTCCAGCTCCATCACTGGGATCATCCCAGGAACTGGGAAAAAACCATCCAGAGCTGGGATCGATTTATTGTAACTCTGAATTCCTGGTGATGCCAGGCAGCTCCAGCTCCATCATTGGGATCATCCCAGGAGTTGGGAAAAAACCATCCAGGGCTGGGATTGATTTATTGTAACTCTGAATTCCTGGTGATGCCAGGCAGCTCCAGCTCCATCATTGGGATCATCCCAGGAGTTGGGAAAAAAAACCATAAAACCAAAGATCCAAAGCTGGGATTAATTTATTTTAACTCTCTGCAGTCCTGGTGATGTCAGGCAGCTCCATCACCAGGATGAATTATCCCAGGAGTTGGGAAAAAAAACCATAAAACCAAAGATCCAAAGCTGGGATTAATTTATTTTAACTCTCTGCAGTCCTGGTGATGTCAGGCAGCTCCATCACCAGGATCAATTATCCCAGGAGTTGGGAAAAAAAACCATAAAAACAAAGATCCAAAGCTGGGATTAATTTATTTTAACTCTCTGAAGTCCTGGTCATGTCAGGCAGCTCCAGCTTGGGATCATCCCAGGAGCTAGGAAGAAAACATCCAGGGCTGAGATTGATTTATTTTAACTCTGTGAATTCCTGGTGATGTCAGGCAGCTCCAGCTCCATTATTGGGATCAATCATCCCAGGAGCTGGGAAAAATCCATCCAGAGCTGGGATTGGTTTATTTTAACTCTCTGAATCCCTGCTTTGTCACGTTGGAGCTTCCCAGGGATGTGCAGGGATCCAAGAGGAGCTGCTGCTCCCTGCCCCCCTCCCTGGTGCTGCCCTGGGTGAATGCACGGGCTCGAAGTGTCACCAAATCCCAAATGGTTTGGGTTGGGAGGGGCTTTAAAGCCCCCTGTCCCATCCTTTGGATGAGCTCCCACTTTCCTCTGTCCCAGCCTTTTCTTGGACACTCCCAGGGATGGGAACTCCAAGGAGGAGCCCTGTCAAGAGGGACGACAAAGCAAAACCACGAAGAAATTGAGGAGGATTTTTCCTCTCGTGGTCCTTCTCGCTCCTTTTTAACCAGCAGTGTTATTTCTGTGAGCGTTCTGAGCCACCCAAAGTGGATCCCTGGCACGGAATTCCCAGAGAATTTGTGGCTGGCCCATCCCTGGAGGAGCCTCAAGAGCTGAAACCTCCCAAACACTCGGATTGTGACAGATTTGGGGGTGAGGAGCAGACAAACCGCCCTGTCCCCATCTCTCCCGATGCCTCACCGCCAGAAATTCGTTAAATCCTCACAGAATTTATGGAATTATCTCCTAAATATTTCATGTTCCGCCAGCTCTGCCTTTTCCTGGCGCTGGAGTCAGGGTTTGCTGAGCCAGGGCAGGCAGGGCTGTGTGGGCATTAAGGAAATGCTGCTTCCATCATAAAGGGATCACTGAGATGGAATCTCCCCATCTGGAATCTCCGGGATGGGTCTCACCTGCAGACTCAGCCTTCAAAAATCAGCCCTGTAATTATTCTGCCTTTCATTATTTCATGGTTTTTGTTTGCTTGTTTGTTTGTTTTCCCCCAAAATGCTGTTTGGGTGCTGTGGTTTCTTTCTTGGTTTCTATTTATCCAGCTGAGAAGTTGGATCAGCCCCATCAGGAATGTTCTGGATTGCCATATTCCCATTAAATCTCAGCCCCATCAGGAATGTTCTGCATTTCTCTGCATTCCCATCAAATCCAGCCCCATCAGGAGTGTTCTGCATTTCTCTGCATTCCCATCAAATCCAGGAGTATTCTGCATCTCCATATTCCCATCAAATTCGCTCTGGATTTAAGTGGAGCAGGGATTTTTGGGAGGCTGGAGAGCAATTCCAGGGATATCCCAGGTTTTCTCCCCACAAATCAGAGGTCACGAATCCCATCTCAGATCTCCAAGGCCACCGCTGTTTTGCAGTTGTTGAGCTGATGAATGACACCCAGACTTCAAAAAACTCCGTTTTTTTTTCCAAAACCTCATTTTTCCATCACAGATTTGTGATTTCAAATTACCCCAGCTGTGGGATCGTGGCTGCTCGGGGCCGTGCCGTGACAGAGCCTCGCTGCCAGACACAGGGGCTGTGAAAACAGTAATTTAAAATCTCCGGGAAGCATTCCAGCCAGGAACAGGGAGGGAGGAGGAGAAAAAAAAAAAAAAAAATCCCAACTTGCACTTGACATTAAAAACCTGAGGATTTCAGGGGCGGATTCCTCCCGCAGGTCCAACAAACAGGGCTTGGGCACAGCTGGGGTTTGGCTCTGCCGCTCGTTTTTAGGCAGGATTGTCATTTTGGGATCGTCACTCCGTGATCCTGAGGCAGGGATGGGAGCAGGGTGTGAGTGCATCAGGATGTGGCTCAGTCACGGTCCTGATTAGCTCCCGGCAGGAGGTGGTCATGGAATGCTCAGCTCTCCCATCCCTGGATTCAATCCCTCTGGGAATATCGGTCCCACTGAGAGTCGCTCTGCAGGGAAGAGATTCAGACCTCCCGGCGCTTGTGGGTTAGGAAAAAATATCCAAAATCGCCTCCAGAGCTCTGATTTAAAGCAGGTTCAGTGAAGTTAAATGGGGTTTTAATTATCTTTTAAATAAATAATATTGGATTCCTATTTTCTCAGAGGGAGTGAGGGCCTGGAACAGTTTTCCCAGAATCTGGGGCTGCCCCTGGATCCTTGGAAGTGTCCATGGCCAGGCTGGACAATGCTTGGAGAAACCTGGGATAGTGGAAGGTGTTCCTGTCCATGGAAGAGGGATGGAACTGGATGAGCTTTGAGGTCCCTCCCAACCCAAACCATTCCCAGATACTGGGGAACACTTCCAAAATCCCCTAATTTTCCAATTTCCAATTTTTTTTATCTCCTTGGTATCTTCAGGAACTTCTGGAAGATGCATTGCCAATTCTCTGATTTAAAGTAAAAACCTTTGCTGTAGGGATCATTCCTTGGTTCCCTAAATTCAGAACTTCTCTGGGATTGCTCTGGCGTGCCCCAGTTTTCTCAGCACTGTTAAAAAGTGGAATTTTCCCCCGTTCCTTCGGTGCTTTTAAGGCAGTTTTTGGTTATCTCTGATCCTTTGCCCGCTCCCTGTTGTTCCCGTTCCCGGCGGGGGATTTGTTGGGATTCACATGAAACAGCCTCGTGTTTTCCCTGGAGATAAATCCCAGCCCTGTGGGAAGCAGAAATGCCAGAGGAAACTCAGGGAAGATTGTAGATGGAGCTGCTGCATGTTCCCAACTCCAATTCCCAAACTCACAGATTTCCCATCAGCATCCAGAACACAACAAAGCAAAAAAAATATCCTCCCTCTTCCTGTTTTCCTACATTTCCATGAATTGAAAGCCTGGATTTGACCCTTCAGCCCATAAATTGGTGCTGCCAGCTTGAAGAGCGAGGTCCCGCTCCGAAGCAAACCCTGGAATGTCCCCAAGTGTCGGCTTGGCTTTGGAGTCAAGGCTTGGGGACACCGGTGGCATTCCCAACGAGCCGTTCGTGTGACAACAGGGCAGCTGTCACCGTGAACTCGGTGGGGATCAAAGCAAGGAGTTTAAAAAAAAAAACCTAAAAATTCTCTTTTTGCGGCCTCAGGTTGCGCTCCTTCACTCACCGTGATGTCAAACTCCAAGTCATGCACCCAGGGCTCGGGTGACACTAAAATGTCACTTTTGTGTCCTCTCAGCAACGGCTTTGGAGTCCTCCTGGCTCCTGGAGATGCTCCTGGAGCTCGTGGTTTCCTTCTTGGCTTTTTGGGTTAAAAATAGGAAGTTTCTGCTCTGTCCTGTGGCAGCAGCAGCTCCTGCACTTCCCGCCTGGCTTGGTGCCGTCCGTGTCCTTGGAATGCCAGAGGTGACAGATTTTGTCACTTCCTTCTCCATGACTTTTCCATAAAAAGTGGAATTCCAGCCACAGCAGTGTTCCCCTTGTATGGCACCAGCGTGGCCTCACTGGTGCCAAGAGAAGCAGCTTTGGCCATCCCAAATCCCTGTGGCAATCCCAAATCCTCACGGCCATCCCAAATCCCTGTGGCCATCCCAAATCCCCGTTGCCATCCCAAATCCCCATTGCCATCCCAAATCCCCATTGCCATCCCAAATCCCCGCGGCCATCCCAAATCCCCGCGGCCATCCCAAATCCCTGCAGACATCCCAAATCCCTGCAGCCATCCCAAATCCCTGCAGCCATCCCAAATCCCCTCAGCCATCCCAAATCCCCGTGGCCATCCCAAATCCCTGTCTGGCTTGAGACTTGCTGCTCATTCTGGGTGAAACCTGTACCGTTTTGGTGAATGTCACGTCATTCTTCCATAGAATTCCAGGATGGCTTGGTTGGGAAAGGACCTGAAATCCCATCCAGTTCTGTGGGAAGGGGCACCTCCCACCATATCCCAGGTTGCTCCAAGCTCCATCCAGCCTGGTCTGGAACATTTCCAGGGATGTGGAATCCACAGATTCTCTGGAAAAGCTGTTTCATGTCCCATTGGCCAATCCTTTTTCCAGCACCCTTGAAGGACTGTCTTACTCACCGGAGATCCCACAAATTATCCAGGTGTCCATCTGGGATGTCCAGGCTCCCTTTTCCACAGGCAAAGCGCTGATCTAGGTGGTTACTCCTCCAAAAAAACCTGGAAAACTGCACCTCAGTGGGGCGAGGCATTGGGCAAGCTCAGCTGGCTCAGGTTATCCCTGGAATATTTTGAGGGGGAAGGAATCCACGAGTCAGGATGTGCCCAGGAGAAGATTCCAGTGGCTGCCAAGAAAGACGCGGAGATGAAGTCCCTGGTGTGTCCCGGCGAGTCTGTGCCGCAGAAATTTTATGAACCGTTGGCAGGTCGTTAATGATGCTGAAAACCACCTCGTTTTCACTCAGTTCCGTGCCCGGTGAGCCATGGCGAAGGGATCTTGGAGGATACTCGGATTCCAGCGCGGCAGGGCTGAGTCAGAGACGGGGATTTATGGATTTACGGATTTATCGGCTGGTTCTGCCGCGGTCCCGTCCCTCTGGGCCACCAACGTGTTCCTCCCTGGTGCTTGAGCCACTTCCCTCTGTCCCCTGCTGCAGGGGGACAAAACGTATTTAATTAATTTTTGGGATGCAAATTCCAGGTTTTTTTTGTGGGGGTTATCAGCAGCTTTAGCCACAATTCAGGTGCTCCCAAAAGGGGATTAAATTCACCATTGTCAGAGGATGTGTCACTCGACGATTGTGGGGTGGGGACACTTCCAAAAAGTCTCCCCTGGCTCCTGGCCATGGGTTTCCATCTAGGCAGGTGGGATCGGAGCCTCTGTCCTTCTGCTGGATCTGGATTGGGATGAATCCTGCTCTGCTGAGCTCAGCTTGAGCTCTGGCACAGTTGGATGTGGAATATTTAACATTAAATCCCTGGCCTAAAGCTGCAGGGTGAGGAATTCGGCCAGTTCTGGCTTGGAAAGCCAAGGTTTGGCCTTATTCTTCCAATTCTGCAGGGTAATTCTTCTGGGATATTTTTTGAAGGATTTCTTTTCCCTGGAGAACACGGGTGTGGCTTGGAGCAGTGGGAAGGTTCTGCCTGCACAGGTCCTGCCAGCTCTGGGGCCTGTTTGGGGTAAATCAGCAGCAAAGATTTGGGAAAAGATCTTGGAGACCTTCCAGGAGTGCTCCATGGCCATGGGTTTCCATCCAGGCAGGTGGGATCAGAGCCTCTGTCCTTCTGCTGGATTTGGATTGGGGTGAATCCTGCTCTGCCGAGCTCAGCCTGAGCTCTGGCACAGTCGAATGCGGAATATTTAACGTTGAATCCTTGGCCTAAAGCTGCAGGGTGAGGAATTCGGCCAGTTCTGGCTTGGAAAGCCAAGGTTTGGTCTTATTCTTCCAATCCTGCAGGATAGTTCTTTTGGGATATTTCCTTTTTCCCTGGAAAACACAAGTGCAGTTTGGAGCAGTGGGAAGGTTCTGCCTGCACAGGTCCCGCCAGCTCTGGGGCGTGTTTGGGGTAAATCAGAGCAACAAAGATTTGGGAATCTCCTGTTCCATGGAGACTTTCCAGGAGCGTTGGGCATTCTGAGGTTCTTCTCCAGCTCTGGAATTGTTGTCTCCATGGGGACACAGGTCCTGCCAGGACCCTGTTCCAGTCCAGGCTTCCTGCAGGGTCATGACCTCCTTGGGGCTTCTCCAGGGAAGAATTTCCTGCTGAAGGACATTTTGTGGGAGAAGTTACTGCCATGAGCAGGGTTGGGATGACAATGGAGACGCTTGGGACACCTCAGTGTCCCTGATGGCTTGAACGCAGAGAGGAAGACCTGGCACCCAACTCGTGCCTCTTAATAGTTTTGGGATTCATGGAAGCAACCTGAGATGTTGCCTTCGAACCCCTCACGTTTTCCAAGGGGTAAAGAAAAAAGGAGGATTTGTGAAAGAACTCTTGACGGCGGCGGGTTTAAAACCATCGGTTGAATTATTTGGTTGTCCTTCAGCTTGAGGTGTTTGGGGTTGTGGATGATCTTCCAGAGCCAAAATCCGTGTTTTGTAGCCCAGCTGCTCTGCTGGTGAACCCAGGGGATATTTTTTGGGCAAGATGTTGATTAACGTCATGGTTTGCTCCAAGTCAGAGGTCCCAACCCTTCCAGACAGGGATCAGGAAGAGGGGAATGGATGTGTTTGTTTTTTTGGGAGCTTTTCCTTGGTTTCAGGTCCCAAAAGCTGAGTGAATTTGGGTCCCTCTGGGCATTCTTGGTCCTGGCTCCACTGTTTTGCTCAGGTGTTCCCCCGTTTGGGGTTCCTTGTGGTTTTCCAGGGTCTTCCCAGCTGCTGGAATGGGGGGGGGCACAAGGACATTTCAGGTCTGGGTTTTAGGTGCCTGTTCCACACCATAAATTGATCCAGTTTGGAATCGTGGGATGAATCCAGGAGTGGCTGGGGTAGGAAGGGACCTTAAAAACCATCCAGGTCCAAGGGACAGGGGCATGCTGGACAGGCATTTTTTTGGGATCTTAAACCATTCAGGAGCTCCTGAAATGTGCATTTAGGGAACAGCTGAGGGTTGTTTTAACCAAACCTGTCCGGGGCAGCACTGTGGGCAGGAAAGGGTTACCAGGGTCATTCCCTGCCTGTTCCAGCCGATTCCTGGAGAGCCTTGGAGTTTCCAGGAAGGCTGGAGAGGGATCAGAACAAAGAGGAGCTGCTCTTCGTGCTGGAGAGCTGAGTCCTCTCCATCCTGTGCCATTGATGACTCCAAATCCCTCCTCCCTCCCCAACGAGTAATTACTGCATCTGTGACTAATTAGCTGAGGTGGGAAGGATGCAGAGGTGGACCTGTCCCGCCTTTCCTGCGGGAAAACCTTCCTCAAGAGAGGAGAAACAGGGAAGAGGCTCTGGGAGAACGTTTGGAGCCGTCCTGCTCAAGGAGGAAATGAGATTGTGCCCACTTGAGCACCTGGAGTGGAGCTGAGCTCATTCCTGGGAGCGCCTGGAGTGGAGCTGAGCTCATTCCTAGGAATGGGTCTGGATGGGGTCTGGAGGTGGTAGGGCTCTTCAGTTCCCGGTAACGATCCCACAGCTGGGCCCTTTGTTGTGCCTGGGGTTTGCATCTCCCGTTTTTCCCTGCCAGCTCCTCCTGGAGCCCACGGCTTTTCCTGAGACAAAGGACGTGGGGCACAATCCAGGGCGGATGGAGCAGCTGCAGCTCCTGCCTGAACAACACCGTAATTAGTCCGGCTGCTAACGAGGGAACGCCCCCGCTCCACCGCAGCAGCCGAGTCTGCAAAGGCCGAGCTCCTTCCTGCTCCATTCCTCCTTGGAAGGGCCTGTCCTGCCCAGGCCTGGCTTTTCCAGCTTTGTCCCCACCACGGAATTAAACCTTGTTGTTCTCCTCCTTGCAGGTGTCGGCACCAGGAATTACTACAGGAAGATTGGCTACGAGCTGGAAGGGCCCTACATGGTGAAAAGGCTGGAATGATGCTCCTGGAGATCCTCATCCTGGAAGAACGGGAAGGACACAATGCTTATCCTGGGAATAAAGCCCAGGACTTGCTTCTGCTGGAGCCCATGGCTGCAAAGGGCTCCGGAGTTGGACTTCATGATCCTGGTGGTCCCTCCCAATTCCATGACTTTATGAAACAGGGCATCGTCTTCTCTAGGAAGAGCAGCCCTGGGATCATCCCGTTCCCCCCCGGAGAGGTTGAGGACATTCCAGGTGTCTCGTCACCTGTGTTAATCCTGCCATGTCCTAGGGATGGGCTTCAGTGGTTGCGTTTGAGGGATGAAATTTCAGGATTTGGGGATCCTTTGGAGTGGCTGGGTTGGGGAGAAACGCCTCTTTTCTGATGCTGTCAGCTTTTATTGGTTCTCCATTAAATCTGGGCCTGTTATTCTGGAAAGGAATAAATTCTGTGCTTATTTATTTACACCGGGCTTGGCTGCTCCTGTCCATCCCAAGCAATCAATCCCAAATTCGATCCTTTCCCAGGAGGAGGCCGTGAGGGTTGGAAGCAGAGACCTTGCTGGAGGAATTGAGATTAAATCCCAAATTGTCCCTCGGAGGTGACACAGCCAGGGAGGAAGTGAGGGCGGAAGGGATCTCGGAGCTCTCCAGTTAGGTCGGGATGGTGATGCTGGAGGATCTCCAAAGGTGCCACCATCCTCTCATCCCAATGGGAATTGGGATCCCCACTGGCTGTTCCCAGCTCTTCATCCCTGGTTTTGGGGAGGGTTTGGTCCCCGTCTCTCCCAGCCAAGGTGGATCCTCGGATTCTCCTCACGGATCTCCTTGGAGATGGTGTGAAATTGCCTTTTCTGTCAGGAATTATCCAATTAAAGCTTCTCCAGCACCTTCCTCACCTCTGCCCAGCCCAGGCTCCAGGGGAGCCCCAGGGCAGGTGGGTGTTCTTTGACATCCACAATTCCAGAGTTTGGGAAGCCGCATTCTCATGCCTGGCTTCAAACCAGGAGTGAGTGCCTGGAGCTCCGACCTTTCTCACCTTTTTTTTATAGGATTTCAATCAAAAGCGGGGCTGAGATCCAGCGGGGACGGTGACATTTTGGGTGTCACTGTAATAAATGGCTCTGTCAGGAGCCTTCGGAAGCTTTGCTGGCAGCAAGGGCTCGGACACGTGGGGAAAAATTGGGAAGAGGAGGAGGAATTCCATGAGGAAGGCTCCCGGTGATCTGGAACGTGGGGCCGTGCTGACACATGAAGAGACAAAATATCCAGGGATGAAGTTGTGATGATCCAAGGAAAACTGGTGTCCCTGTGGGGAAGGACAAACCCACACGGCCCCGTTGTCGGGGATTTAAATCCGGATTTGTCAGAGCGGGATTTTTCCATTCCCCTGGAGAAAAGGCCACGCTCAGCTGCTGACACCATGAAAGCAAAGGACGAAGGCTGCGTTGGGAGGAGATGCAATTCCAGCTCGGAATCGGTGAAATCTTCCGGAAAATTCGTTGTGCTGTCACCGCTGACACAATTATGGATCGCGCTGACGTCGGAACCGTGACAGCCGCGGCTTTTCCTTCCGTGCTTCTGCCAGCTCGGCCCTCGGGCAGAAATGGGAAATATTGGATCCATCCCCTCTTTTATTTTCTCTGAACCCAAAACGCATTCGGAGCTGACCGGCAGCTTGATCAAGAAATAAAGCAATTTTCCCTCTGGGTTTTATTTTTAGCTTCCCATTTTCCAGCTCGTTCCGGGCTCGTTTCGTGCTGCGCTGGCTCAGCCGTGCAGAAACTCTCCGGGCTTGTCTGCACAGGCTCAGGGATGTTTGGAAGTGTGATGGATTCCTCTGGAGATCGAGGCAGCCGAGTTGTTGTTCCCAGTGTTTTGTGTGCTGGGATTGGGATGAGGACAGGATTTAAAAAAAAGGATAAAAATCCTTTTTTTTTGTGGGAAAAATCTCCAATTTTGAGCTCCCCTAGGGACAACTTGAGACCTTTTCCTGCACAGGAGAAACTCCAAGGGATTTTCCAGCTGTTTGTTTTTTTGGGGTTTTTTTTTTTCCCAGTGCTCTGGAATTTTGGGGGATTATTTAAGGTTTTTGCTCCATGAGAACAATAATTCCTATTCTTAGGAATTCCTGTCAATAGGATATCAGCCTGGAGCTGATATTCCAGGCCCTCCTCCTTTCACAATGGAAGAATGTTGATTTTTCGCACAAGACCTCCCACAACTCTTCAAAACATTAACAAAGACAAAAAAAAACCCCAATTTGTCCCTAAAACCCAACAGACCACGGGATGTGCCCAATCCCAAACCTGTGGAAGTGAAACCTGGGGCTGGAAAAACCCAAAGCTTCCAAGCTAAAGGTTGGAATGGAGAGAAATAGGGGAAAAAAAGTGGGAATTCTCCCAGGAATTCCCAACAACACTGGACAGAGTCTCAGGTGAGGTCACGTATCCAAGGAAGTGAAGGGTGATGGGAATTTGATCTTCTCCCAAGGATCCATCCCTTTCTCCCTGCTGGAATTCTGGATTTCTCCTTCCCACTCGGACAACAAAATCCTTGGGATCATCTCCAGCCCTTTTCTAAATGGGATAGGATGGATTTGGTCCCTTTCAATTCCGGCAGCAGCCACTTGGCTTTGGGGTTTTTTTCCCCCTCCTTGTTCCAGTTTGTTTGGAATTGTGGGAAAATTGAGGTCCCTGGAGAAGCTGTGGCTGCCCCTGGATCCCTGGGAATGTCCAAGGATGGATTTGGATCCCTGATCCAGGGATCCACAGGGATCAGGAGATACCCTGGGATAAGGAGCCCAGGGAATTCCCAAGTTTTCCATGGATTTGGGAGAAGCCAGAGCTCCAAGAGGACTGGGAATTTCAGCACACAGAGACAATTCCAGAGGGGGAAGAGTTCAGGAATCAGGGATTTGTGCTGGGATTCATGGAGTGGCTGAACAGTGGGAATAGGAGGAATAAATCCAGAATATCCAAGGAAAACAGGGAAGGGAAGAGCCACAAATCCCAGCACGGATGGAATTCTAGATGTGGAAAATGGCAGGAATCCTCTAGTGTCCAAAGGGGCTCCAGGAGAGCTGGGATTTGGGAAAACAGGAGCCAGGGAATGGCTTCCCTCTTGGAAAGGGGAGCTTGGGGTGGGATCTTGGGAAGGAATTCCTGGCTGGCACCAGGACCAGCAACCTCCTCCTTCCAGAATGGATTTAATTCCCAAAAAAAACCCCAATTCCAGCAGCTGGAGGAGCTGGCTCGGTGTGGTTGACATTGAAAAATCCGTGAGCTGGGATTTTCTGATTCATGGATCTGCTCAGGAATGATCTGGGGGCAAACAATTGCCAAGAACAGAATTGATGGAGCGGATCCAGCCAGGATTTCATCTTTCCCTGGATAAATCCAGCCCCCAGATCTCTGTTGGGGTTTGTCCCATGGAAAAATATGAGCGGGTCTGAGGCATCATCCTTAATTCCAAGGAATCCATTCCACCACCCCGACAGCTCTGAGGAAGAAAAAACATGGAAAAATGGAAATTTTATGGGATTTTTCCCCACCAAAGCAGGAAAAAGCTTCATCTTCACCTTGGAATTCAAGGAATCGCGGAGCCACATCCCTCTTTCCTCTCTGGGAGAGGTGAGGCTGTGGATAAAAACATGGAATTACATCCTGAGCCGCCAGGGATCTGGGAAAAAATTGAATTTCACCCACCTGCAGCACCATTCTCATCCCAAAATGTGGAATTCCAGGAGCGGCTCCCACTGGGAAATGCCTTCCTCCAATCCCCAAGTCTGTGGCTGTGACAGCAATTTTTGGGATTTGGGATTTCCAGCAGCTGGAAGTCTCCAAAATCCATCATTTTCCAGGCTTCCCATCCCCCATTCCCAAATGTCAGATTTCCCTGTTTTTTTTTTTTTTCCCCCCATTGTTATTAATGAGCTGCCATCAGCTTCTGAAAGGAGGGAAAATTTCATGGAATCATCTGCTCTCTTCCGTTTTATCCCGTCCCACACAGCCTTTGGATCAGTTCTGACTCCAGAGTTGTTTTCAGGGATTCTTTCCCTCAGAATTATTCCCTTAAAATTACAGGTTGTCATTGCATCCCTTCATTTCCCAATCCACAAGGCGTCTGAGTAAAAAAAAAAGGAGGGAAAAAATAAAAAAAAAATCTTGGAAAAACAATAAAAAAAAAGAAGAGGTGTCACAAATTATTCCAAGGAGATGCTCGGCGTTCCTGCACTTCCCAGTAAAAAAAAAAAACAAATTAAAAAAAAATCCCATGTTTTATTGATTTG
>VZTT01036431.1:34948-62434 GCA_013400855.1 Buphagus erythrorhynchus | reverse complement strand
CTACTTTGAGTTACAAATTTCTTTCTGTGAAAAAGAAGCCTCCAAACTGAAAAGGGAACAGATTTATCAGAAAAAATCACCATTTTTCATAGGGGGGGAAAAATACTTTCTCTCCAAGAATGATGGGAAAGAGGCCAGAAATCACCCTAATCACATCCCATTGCTGGCTCTCCCACTGGCTTGACATTCCTGTGTCTGTGTTTTTAAAATATAAGAAAAAAATGGGAATTTTACATAGTCATCTTAATCCAAATATAAAAATTAATTTTAAAATTACTTGCTTTTGATCAAAAACATTATATCTCTTTAAATCACAAAGCAAAAAAAAAAGTGACAATACCTATTCAAAGCCAGGAAAACAGGCTTTTCTTCTAGAAGTCATCATTACAGCCTCATCCAAACACAAAACTTTTGATTGAGGACAAGGATCTTTTGGAGCTTTGAATGAGTAACAACGGGATTATTACAAAAATAAATAAAAGATGAGCAAGCTGCCACTTAAGCTATGGATTTCCCACTGCAACATCTTCAAAACTTTCTTGAAACACAACATATTAATAAAAAAAAGGGGAGGCAGACGATATGGCTCTGTCTAACTGATGGCATGAAAACATCAAGCACTTTGATTCAGATGAATAAATAATGACAGTGTGTTATCCAGGAAACAGCGCAATGCCAAGTCTGTTTGATCTCAGACCAACTGTTGGGTAAAAGTATTCTGAAATGCTCTCCTGGGCACATGGGCCAGTTGCATCTCAGCTCTGGGACTTTGATTATTTAAATGTGGCTCTTATTAAAAGAAGGAATTTTGTCCTAGAAGAAATTTTATACCATGTCACCTTCCTGAGGGGAAACTCCAGCAGTACTCTGCTTATTCAGGAGGCTGGGGCTGCAAGAGTGGGGGAGTTCCAAGCATCCTCTGTTATTGCTCTCCTACATCCTAAATTGAGATAGAAGCACTGGGAAAAGAAGGGAGGGAGACCTGTGAATCTTGTCTCTTGCATTTCAGGGCTGCCCCAGAAAAGCCTGGAAATCATCCTCCCTGCAGCTTCCAAAGCCCACATCAAGGGCTCTGAAGCCCCAGGAGCATCTCCTGTCCCTCATCACTGCACAGCAAGGAGCACTGCCCTCATTTCATGGCTGGGAGCACATGCCAGCCTGACTTAGGGGATGCTGAACACTCAGTGCCAAGGCACAGGGAGTGGACAGCAGCACTGGAGAGGGACATAATTCCTTCAGCGCTTCTGGAGCCTTCTCCTAAAGTGTCCATGTGGCTGAGACAGCATGTGATACAAGGAAATTTTGTGGATGAACCAGCTAGAAACTCCCCCCTGACTCCAGCTGCCCTGTAATCTCCTCTGTTTCAAGCTGTGCTTCCAAGCCTCAGTGAAGCCCCTAAATGCCTGACAGGTGATTTAACTGCAGTTCACTTTAGACAGACTTTTTCAGCAGAAAGTGCTGCCTTCTCCCAGGTCAGTCTGACACAACTCACCTTCTCTCTAAGGGAGAGTCCATTGTCTCTCAGATTAGCCCCAGAATTCCATACCCAGCTCTTTTACAGAAAAGTTATCTGCCTGTCCTTCTCAAAACATCTAAAAAACCTCTAAGTTTACAAACACACACTGCCCAGGCAGGTGCTCCTGGACTTGTTCACCTTTTCTCAGTATAGTCACTCCCCCCGTGACACACCCCACTGGACATTTGGTTCCTTCCCTAATAAACAGGGCTTTGGGACCCTGAAAGCTCAGCTGAGAAAAAAACCCCAAGCACCAAAGCAGGAAGCGTAAAGACATCTGAAAAATGCTCCAAAGCTTCAGCTTCCAATAAACATATGAACTATAGCAACTGCCAAGAATTATGACTGCATGACATTACATCCAGCTCCTTGCTCTTATTAAAAAGTAAGCCTGGGCATCCGATGGGCAGATGGGCAGCACCACACAATCTGCTCTGATCCACCATCTGAGCCTGATGGATGCTCAAAGTTTGCCACCAAGCAAAAGTTTTCATCTTCAGGAAACATGTGAGCTCTACAAACTCACGCTGGATGTTAGGATTTGCTGGAGTGTGTAGACTGAAGTGAGAAATTTTGGAATTTCAGACTTTTTTTTGTATGGTCTGGAATGTGGTGTCTTTCAGTCTTCCTGCTACAGGGAACATAATGGGCCCTGATTGCTAGTTTTAAGTAGAGGAAGGTAATTTGCACATTTTTTGTAAGTGAAAGTTAATAGTCTTGGAAAATATTAAACTGATGAACTTCTTTTTTTTCCTGATGAGCATGAGAAGTGACAAAGTGAGATCCTTGGAAGCATAGCAATATCACCAGGATACTCCATGCAAATCTTGAGAGATCACCTCTAGCGAGATGAGGATTATTTTACATTCATAGTCCCTGATTTTACAAAATGCCATTTTTCTCAGCTGGGATTGGGTGCAGGATTATTGAGATTTTTGTGTGACCGCACCAGTAGCCCTAGCTCTCAGTGCTCATAGATAATAACAAAGAGATGATATTTTGGAGACTGTGAACATTAAGCTGATTTTAGTCAATCAAAAACTCTTTACACTATTAGCTGAAGCCCTGAGCCATAAGAAGAATATCCTGTGCCTTTTCAATACTATTTCTGAGCTATATATCCTTGAGTTCCCAAAGCTATATCTGATCTAAGGTGGGATAGATAGGCAGAAGGATGTGGACAGGAAGGAAAGGAAACACCAGGAGCCTTGCTGTGCTGTGGGGTCCAAAACAGAGATGCAGCACCAGCATCCAATTTGCAAATTTCCCTTCTGGAAGTGTATTTCAATCGTGTTGGCTCTTACCCTAAGTAGTGCTGCTATGAGTCTTTGTTGGGACTGCTCAGATTTTCCCCTTGCTTTTATAGATATTGTTCCTTGCTGCTCTTCTTAGCAGAAAGAGAGAAGCATAATTTATTAGGAAGGATGGTATTTTGATCTGTGACCATCGATAAGTCTGTGGCCTTCAGATCAAACACCATTATCAAGACATCCATTGAACTGGAAACAGCATTAGAGGGGAGACAGCTAACTCAGCATTAATCAAGATTTTTTGTTCTTGCAGTATCTGAGTATTTCTGATAGCACCAAACTTCTGACAATTTCAGGCAAACCCATACTGATTTATTAAGGGGGGGCATATAGGCAAGTGAGTTGTGACACTGCACTACAAGAATTACACACCAGACTGATACCATAATCATTTCTAGGGTCCAATATTTGCATGTCAAGATCCAGAAAACTGTGCAAATATCATCTAGTCACAAAAGTGTCTTGCACTGCCAGCATCAGAACTTACACAAGGTACAGTAGACATTTAGAGTCCAGCCCAGTGTGCTGAGCAAGCCCAGTAGCAGTCTAGTAAAAATTTCCAGTATGACCAGCACGCTTGCTTCTCTTCCTGACCACAAGCTGGTTAACCCCAGTTAAAACTTCATTTTAGCCACCATCTACAGCCTTCTAAACCTGGAGCTCAGACTGCAATTGTGCTGGTCAGCTGTAAGAACAACATCCTCCTCACTGTTCTGCACAAAGAAATTGCAGGTTTGGCTCTTTCCGCTTTCTTAATATTTATGCATCTGGTCTGGCAGCATCCATCATCAGAGTAGCCTTAGCTGGTGCCCCAGAGGGATGAAATAACAGCAATTTCAAAATGAGCCACAAGATGAACAGGAATGAGGAGGGTGGGAGGGAGCTGCTTTCAGGAGTCTGTCAGAGTTAGGTTATATCAGGCAGTACCTCTCATGTCACAGGAAGAAAAATAAACCACCACAAATTACCAGCAAAGGAAAATGATAGGTTTTGCTCCAGCAGGGGGTTGGGGTGGGAGAAGCACTTGGTGGAACCTTGAACAGGAGAAACATTGCCAAGGGATGAGGGCCTGGGTAGAGGCACAAAGTGCTTTGTAAGAGACCTTACAATCTTCAGGTATGGGGAGTGAGCACCCACATCTTCCAAAAGCCAGCCCAGCACAGGCAGGGGCAGAAAGCCTCTCTTTGCAGCCTCTGGAGAGCAAGTCACCCAAAGGCAGCAGCTCTGCAGCCCCCAGGAGCAGAGGGAATGCCAGACTTCAGCTGGGGAGCTGCTTTTCCACATGGAGCTGCTTTCAGAGATTTTCCTGGCTGCAGTGGGTCTAGGGGGTGGTTTCCCCCCAGCTGCACATCTGATGGAGCAGGGTGAGGGCAGCTTGGTCCCTCCAGGACAGCAGGGTCACAGACAATGGCCCTTTTTAACACAGAGCTTCCTTCCACACACCACATTAATTCCCTCCTCCCAGACTCCTCCAAGGAAGAACTTGGCTGAAGTTCTGCTGCAGCGTCAGGGCTTTAGATTAACACAGACAACAAATTACTAATCCTGAGGACTAGGCAGGGTATCATGCATTCCTTCACCATGTTAAGTGCCCAGCTGAGGGGGAAGGGCAAGGAAGTATTTCCAACTCTGCACAAACATTTTGAGCCTCCAAATTGAAGCCCAGCCCCAAAATTCCTGTTGCTATTTTTTGTTCTTTGACAGTAGCACCAGATGAAATTATTTTGCACTGGACAAACACGCTATGGATTGACAAAAGGCAGAAAGGTGTGAGGTTATTTACCTCTTCCACCAGCAAGATGAAGGCATCCCATCTTTCCAAAGATTCTTCCTTGCAGCCCATCATCCTCTGCCTCCCCATATAGAAAGTGCAGCTGCACCCTGAGCTGGGGTGGGACATGCTCAGAAGGTCTGAAAGCACAAACTGTACCAGGTGAAAACTTTTCCTTGGCAGGTGTGAACTTAATCTGGTGTCCATCACCTCAAACAACCCCTTTACCCACCACATCATCCAGATCCCTCCAAACAGAGTTCAAAGCACTGATTCTGAGCCATCAAACCTCTTATCCCTGAGAATGCTCACAAAACACTAGATCCCCAGCTCTGCTGGGGTGCAGGGGGACACGACATTCTCTCCAGGCTGTCAGCTGGAGGTCATTCCCCATCCTTCTCTTCAAAGCCACCTCGTGGGCCCCAGCAATGCTTTGAAAGACATCCTGGGACAACAGGGATGTCACAGGAGCAGGAAGGGAGGGAAGAACACTACAGCCCAGCTGCCTCACTGGACTTGTGTATGGGGTTGGCAGGTTCACTGACAGCTATTCCTTTTTTTCTGGATCTCTGTGTCTGCTTGAAAAGCTGTACCAGCTCTGCTATATAATCAGGAACACAGAAAATTGGGCTAGAAATTCCAATATAAGCAGAACCCCAAATCCTAACCTCACTTCCCTTCACATTTCAAGATCCATCTCCAAGAACATATCTATCTTTAGCTTGAAATTAAATTCCAAGTCTTAATACCTGCACAGGCTTTGACCATTTTTATTCTTGCAACTTGAGGCTCTTTTCCCAGCCCTCTTCTCTCAGATGAAAGGCTCCATCAAATCCAACTCCTTCCCAGCACTCCTCCAGGATCACGGGACCACAATCAACTGAGTTTGCTCTGAGATGTGCACAAGGATCAAAGGATCATCAGCTTTGCTGTGCATGCAAGGTGGCTTCCTCTTCCCTAGAGCCCAAGCACAGCACCTCCTGGGCTTCCCCCCTTCCCAAGGTCTGCAGCCACTGGCAGATTCTAGACTGCAAAACGTTGTCCATTGTGGAAGGTGCAGTCAAGGGTGTATTGAGGCTGAGATAGGCACAGCCTATTTTACCTACTCAACTAAAATATTTCCACGTTCACACCTTGACTGAGAAGAAGCAGAAAAGTCTTCATCACCTGCTCAAAGATGAAAAATGACTTGGCTTGTCTTAGAGCCCCTTAACAAACAAGGACAAATCCATGGGGCTTGTCTTCTGGAAGCTTAATCCTGTTTTGGGCAGGGAGGGTTTAGGTGTGGGTAACTCCAAGCCACTTTTCACACACACCAGATTTCAGCTGCTGAGACAGGGGACTCAGGGGAGGTTAACATCAGTAGACTGATGACATCCAAAATTGCAGGTGTAATGTAAATAAACACCATTTCTGTTTATGCTGCACCAATCCTTTGTAAATACTCAGAGCTTTTAGTATTAACTACCCCAGACAGTGAAAAAAATCAGAATGCAGAGAGGACATCACAGGAGTCCTTGCACTAGTTGTTTTTTTTTTTTCCCTTTTTAGCCTAGTTTCCTGAGGTAAAAAGGCTTATCTGGTCATGCTGTCTGTCTTTTAATCCCCTCTAATAACTTTTGAATCCATTGGCCAATTTCAACCATACTTGAGACAGACATAGATATTTCAGACATACTAAACTCATGGTCTAGAAAAAGAGAGCTAAGTAATAAAATCAGTGGGAGTTTGTGCCTCCTCTGTGGTGTAGCTCAACCTCTTATCCATTCTGAAAGCTGGAAGTCAGCATGTCCATCAGCTTAGGGATGCAAAGGAATCTCCAAAAGCCATTGCACACATTGCCATTTAGCCCCACAAGTGGTCAGGAAGAAACCAGGGGCTTGGAAGGATGAGTTAAAGGCAAATGAACTAGACCCACAGGAAATCATGTTGAACTAGTTTTGCCACTCTCAAAGCAATGGGAGCTTTATTTTTGCTGTTTTAGGATAATAACCTGAGAAAAGCAGAATCAGTGTGTCTGTGCAGGGATTAATATTGTGGCTTCCTCTCTCATCCTTTTCTGCCTTGAAAGAGTAAAGTCTAAAACTCAGCTCCTGAAGAAAGAGGAGCAAACCAACACTGATAACATGAATCAATCCCTTAAAGCAGGACCAGGCAGAATAACAAGACCTTGAAAGCCACTCAGCTCTGCTTTTTTGCTTCATGCAAAGCCTCTGTCCAGTGCAGCAAAGCAGCAGTGAAACACTCCCACAGGAGCCTGATGGTCAGGCTAAAATCCAACTCTCCCAAGAGCAGCAGAAGCAGCCTCCGAATTTACACACACTTTAGTTTTGTTTTCCTTACTTTTAGTTCTATTTCCCTTCCTACGTGCACCACACTGAGGATCTGCACCCAGAAACAGGACCTTGGTTTCTTACCAGGAGGTTTTGTGCATGCAGGCACAATATGATGAGAGCAAGTTTTAAGCCAGGAGCAGAAATATGCTCCCAAACTCTTGTGCCCTTGCCACAGTTGGATGCAGGCAAGCACGGGACTAACAGAACTTTTTTTTCCCACATGGCAAGCTCAACGTGTTTCAAAGCTTACACACACACACAGAAAAAAATAAAAAAATCTAGCTCAGCTGCTCTATATCATGAGAAATGGCTGATGTGCCCAGCACACTGGCAGACTGCCTGGCTACCAGCTGTGGTCTGACTCCTAACCCTGCTGAAAACAGAGGTCTGCCAGTGGACACAGTGCCACAGAAGCTGCAGAAAACAATGCCTGCCTTTGGATGAGCCTGAGAAACCACGATCAGGGCCAAGGAGACAAACACAGAGCTGGGGGCCAGATTTTAGGCAGCTGAGCTCTCTTCGCTGTAGATAGCAATGACCTGGCATCCTGGAAGTCGGTAGGAAAACTCAACCCTGGGTTCTGCCTGGAGGGCAAGAAGTTCAAAGGACTCTAAACTGGCCTGTGGCCAGACTGAGAGGAGTGTTTAATTGGGTGCCTGGAAGATGCATTTCAAACATTCCCCTAAAAATGCCATTTCCATGTAAGTCCTACCCAGGCAGGCTTGCTCCACTCCTCTCCCAGTTGAGGAATGCAGCAATTATGCCCACAATGGGAGATCATCTCCCTGCTCAACAGCCAAGCTGCTTTGCCATCAGTCCAGCTCCGATTCTGGAGGCAGCTCTCACCTCAAAATCAGCACCCGACAGGCAAATTCAAGCTGCTGGCTTTGAAAACTGGAAGGACAAGGCTTCAGGTGTCAGGAAGGCCAAATCCCACTTGGAATTGCATTTTCTGGGTTGGTCAGTGCAGATCTGAAAGGTCAGTCTCCGTGATCTCTAGGAACCTTGTGCTCTATTTCTCTCACCTGTCCTCATTAGCACTTCCCTTGCAGCCTGTATACACAACAAACAACAACAAACTCCATAATTATTAGCCAGCCTGTGATATTCAAGGCCACATATGCTCACCCATCTCTAGGATTCAGGATTTACTGTCTGCATGCCCTGCAAGTCTTGTCTTGAAGGCAGCCTCAGGGCTGCTGTCAGGAGGCAAGTTAGTACAAACTTTTTCCCCACAGGAGAGTTCATCTATTTGCTCTTTCCTCATTATTGTCACTTCTGTATTCCTTCATCCTGTTAACAGATCTGTTCAGGTCAATATGCTGAGAAAAATCTGGATTGCAAAGTTAAATGTGGTTGGTATGTAGCTCCACCATGAAAGCCAATAACTCTACTTTGCAATCCTTTTCCAGAAGGTGAAGCTTGCTTGTCTCTCCTGGAACTGAGATGAACCTTGATGAAAGTCAGATGATTTTACCTCCAATAAGATAAAACAGACTGAAGTCCAGCAGAGAGCTACCTCCATGTGATTTAAACCAAAGTTATGTGGGCTTTTCTCTTTGGCATCTTGTCTGGCATGTGTCCTGTGGGTCGGTTGTGACCTGGAGGATTATTTCTGCCTGTAAAGGAGTTTCTTTCTTTCCTTTCAGGTATACAGAAAATATGAAATGGAGTTCATACCAAGTTCATTCAGGTCTCTGGCGCTGCAAGGCTGCATTATTTGCATTATCATGCAACACACTCAGCTGAGGTCTAACTTCTAAGACTTTTAAGAGTCTCAAGAATATAGTGAGGCAATCTGCCTTCTGAACAAATCACACCACTTGAGCACATTACACATGAAATACTCACACATCTCACTGCTACTTCACTCCCATGCATCATTCAGCAGGAAATTCCTTAGCAACAAACTCCAAGAAAGATTTTAGCCTCAGTTATACCAGTACTAATGCAGTTGAGCTGTGATGGAGCTGAGCTTTGTCCATAGGACAGACCCTACCTCTGGAATTCCCACATACTGTGAAAAATATCTCCCCTCAATCTTGTCTGAATTCATAGTAGGATAATTAATGTCTTCCTATTCATTTACAGATTTCTCCTTAGCTCAACATTCAGGATCTGGAGGCAGCTGCTCCTGTGTCCTGCCCTGCCAAAGAATAAAAATTGGTCTTCTCTTAACCACAGCAAAACAAACCTCAGCTGTAGGGTGAGAGGTGTCTTTTAAGTCCTCCTCACAAAATAGCAGATAATACTTGAGGCTTAACTTTGCACTCGGGCTTGATCAACACCCAGTTCAGAGGAGGTGGAAAACACAGCATGACCTCAATGGCATTTCACATCCTCACCTTTTCCCCTCCTGTCTAAGCAGCAGCAGCAGCAGCATCTGCACAGGCAGGAGCTGGTGCCCAGCCTATGTGCCATGAGGAGCTGCAGTTCCCTGCACTCGCTGGTTTATTGTTAATGCAACAAATACCCTTGGGTGTGCAGTATTGGTTGTGACAAGCTGGAAGAGTTCCATGCATCAGATGATGAAGTTGTTCTTGCTACCAGCAGGTACAATTGTCTTTTCTGCTGAACGAGCAGCATGCTTTCTTCCCCATTTGCTCTTCACTTTTTGCCCTCTTTGACAAGTTTTTAAATATTTCAGAGGTGTACTCTTGTGGCTAAGCTCTCTAGCACACTTTCAGCAGTATTGCTGAGCATGCATTTTCAGAGCCCATATGGGAGTAGGATCACAGCTAGAACCACTCATGCCAGCATGCTTTGAATGTTCCTGCAGCACAGTCCTGACATGCATAGCAAACTCCATGCAGAGAAAATGCTGGGCATACCCCAGGAGAGGTATGCTCTGAGGACTGGAGACCAGCACAGACCTTGGCTGAGCAACTCAGCAGCCCTGAAGACAAAAGCTTTTCTGTGTTTCATCACCTAAGCAGCACATTTTAGCCATCCTGCATCAACAAAGCACACGGTGAGAGCACAGATGCTCTGAGTTCATACAGCACCAAGGCAGAGGCACCTCCTGGCAATGTCTGGGGTCACACGAGGCCACTCACATTGTGCTCTTTCTCTTCACCTGATTAACTGTGTAAGGAATGCTCACACTGCTCCTGTCCATGAAAACACTGAATCCACTGCTCTCTCCTGGGGTGGGAGGTGCTTCTGCTTGGAAGGAAGTAAAAACAAGGAGATGGGGAATGTTCACCTAAGCAGAATTCGAGGAAGGAGTGGGAAGGATTTGGGAAAAATAAATAAATAGTGGTGAAGAGAGAAGTTCTGGAAAGATGTGGGTGGAAAGATCTTTCATTGGGTCCATGGAAATGGAAGAGGCATTCTAGAGCTCTCTGTGGAGGTTTGAAGAAATGGACACAAAATTTGTTTGCTAGCGTATGGTGTAGGGCCAACCCTCTGGCTGTGTCATCACTACAACACTTTGGGCATGCAATTTTCCCTCTGTAAAATAATAAAAACTGTGTTCCTTGTGGTGATAGGATGTTTATATTATTTCTGTCCAATTAAATACCTTTTGCTGAGGGTTTTTTTTTTCGTTTTTTTGTTTGGTTTTGCTTGGTTGGTTTGGGTTTTTTCTTTCCAGCTATCTCATTTTCTCTTCATTGAAACACAGTTTCAATGAGTTCAAAATGGAGAAAACTTAATTTTCCAGCCCAGTTTGGCAATGTCATGGAATGCCCAAGTGCCTCACTCAGACAACTCAAGAGTACCCAAGGCAAACACAACTCTCAGGGTGAGTTCCCATTCTCAGGAAGACACAGGCTCTTCTCCCTGGATTGCTATACCTCTCCTCCAAAATTATTATTCCCTTTGTCTCAGCTGCTGCAGCCCTTCCTTTGGAGGTTATCTCAGGCCAGCCCAAGCTTCCTCAAGGCTGGTTGAACTGGGAGCAACTGCAAAGCTTCCCAGCCCAAGGGGATCAGTCTCCAAGGATCTATCTGACCCTCATTCCAGCCCTGTGATCACTCTGCTGTGACTTCACCCATTCCTTTCTCCTGGAGAACCCAGTGAAGTCTCACAGACAATAAAACCCAGGAACAGTGTCTGGACAATCAATGCCCTGCCCCTAAAAAATAATACTTAAAAATCATGGTAAGTAACATAAGGTGTGAACCTCTCCTTTACGTTAAATCTAAACACTTGTGCTTCTGGTCACAGTACCCAATAGTAAAATTACATTGTCATCCAAAGATTTCACCTCCGTGATACAAATTTTTTTGCCAATTCCAATGTAAAATTGCTACTTTGGTAACAAAGGAAAGGCATTCAGATTTTCAAAATACGGAGTAGGTCCCTATGAGTTATTCAGGCATAGAAGTCGCTGGTCATCATAATAAGGTTTTCTCAGTGTGTATTTAAGCATTTCAGAAAGAAACTGGCCTTGCAGCCAAGATGTTGTTGCCTGGATCAGCGTTTATATATGTGGAGGGGAAAAAAAAAGTAGGAAACTGTACCAAATGTAAAATGCTGATAGCTGTCAAGAAACCTTCTAAAGAACAACAAACACACAATCCCTTCAGCAATTTGAGGCTGTAGAGTGAGAAGGAAGGCCAAAACCAGGAGCACCAAACACACACAAAACATAAGTTATGTTGCCAAATATACCACTGAGGTAAATGCTTATAGGTCTAAAGGGATAATGTTAGGACTCATTATTTTGGCTGCAAGATTCCCAGGCTCAGCAGTGCAGGGAAAGGTGAATCCCAAAACCATCTTTGTCCATTTCTAACTTGGAATCTGTTGCGTTTCTCATTAGGAGCAGTGGAGGATGAGTCACAGCTCACCATATTCCCTGCACACCAGTGCTTGGACTGAAGTGCTCTCTGTGCACAGAGCAATTCCACAGCAGAGCATAAAGAAATCCATGGCCTGTGTGGTGATGGGGACAACAGGGGTGTCCCTGCCTCCGTCACCCAGAACTCCACAGGATCCAAACTCCAGCACAAAGCAGAGCGTGCTGCCGGCTCAATTGCCCAATCCTCCCAGTCTGCAGCAGTGTGATAAACCAGCTCTCCCAGTGCAGGGGATGGTGTCATGCTGGGCACACCTAGGTCATGCAGTGCAGAGCCCCATTAGAGATCCCTGGACCAGTTCCAAATGAGTAAAAGCATCCACAGCAGCACATAATGATAGTAGGTCAGGTCCTAGAAGCAATAAAACCACATTAGCAGCATGTAAAACTATGCTAAGTAGCCTCTCTCGTTTTGCCCTGAAAAAAAAAAATAGCCTCCTCCAATAGCTCCTTACTGCAACCATTTACAGGAGCACCCGGGATTTTTTTTAGGTGCACAGCAAAAACTCTCAGGGTTTGGGCTGTCCTTCGGGCACAGTGGGATGGGAGGGATGATATGGACCCTCAACAGCTCCTGAAATCAGCCACACAGAGATACTGCTGCTCTTCAGCAGAGTTTCCCCATGCTCAGGTTGTGACTGCTTGCAAAGGGCATGGGACAAGAGGATTTGGGCTGCTGGAAGAAGTGATGCCTCCTTGGGGTTAAGGACACTCCTGTGTCTGAGAGCCCAGGAACCTGGCTGCTGCTGAACTGAAGAAGCAGACACTTGAATGCAAGAGTAAGACTTAGAAAATCTCCAAGCTATAAATAATCAACTTCCCAAAAAAAAAAGTCAGTGAAACACAGCTTCCCCACCAAGCCACGTTTATCACTATTAATAATCATGCTGTGATAAATAAGATAAATAAGCACATAAGAAAGGTAGATGGTCTCTGCAACAAGATTGTTACAAAGAGCCTAAATTATTTTGCACACAATCTATATTTCTTCCAAGAGACACAACCCTACAGCTGATATGGGAATGAAAGGGAACCCAGCAGAGATTGCACTTCTATTACATATTTCTCCATCAAGCAACTGATTAAAGTTTGCATTCCAAGTACAGCTATGCTCTAGGCTTAAGAAAAATCTTCTCATTTGAAAGTCATTTCCCTTCCCTGCATCTGGGACAATCAGCAGCATGAAATAGAAAATATTAATAAATAAATATGCATCAGCCCAGAGTTCATGTTCAGTCAAAGTAAGACTTGTGTGTCTTGTTAATGGACCCCAGCATCAGGAGGTTTGAAAGACTGAATTCTGATACTTCCAGCAAATGAAAGAAAACCTCATTGCTCGGCAGGGCTTCAACTGTGATTTGGGAAGCTTTCCTTCCTCCCCACAAACCTTGGTGTTCAGCTCATTGATCCAGGGCTGTAGCTCACCTCCCAGCCTGGGTTTTCCCACAGAGCAGAGAACTTCTCCCAAAGTCCTGAGTGTTTCAGCCCAGCAAGAGTGTGCTGAGGACAGAGTGTCCCAATGGTGCTGTTTTGTTGCAGTCTCCAGCTAAGGATGAAGTCAAAGAGGAGCACTTCACTGCCCACCTGCAGAAGGACAGTGGCTGTAGGATGATGATTCTGGTTTTGACCCTGGTGTCATTTTTCTAAGCCCCAGTAATGTGTGGGCTGCCAGCAGAAACACAGAAGAAGGTGGCATGATATCACAACCATATTTAATGGGGGAAAAGAGGGTATTTGTGGTTGCCATCATATGACATGATGTGGGAACATGTACCAGATTGTCATGTATCAATATCTGGGGCTTATAACCCCCTTAGTCTGTCCCTTAATAAAAGGGATGCTTCAAGCTCTGGTGATGTGAAGCAAATTTGTTTTGCTGAGGCTTTCTGCAGAGAAAGAATTTCACCCTTAATGAGATGTAGAGGAATTTTCCCTTTCCTATTTCCCCAATTCTCTCCAAATATCAGCTTCATCCTTCTAATCCTGTGTTGGCCAATCCTGTGCAGTCACTCTCCCTGAACACTGAAAGAACTCAAAAAAGTTTTTACCTCCTATCCTATGACAACTAAAATGCTGCACACACTCCAGAGTGCAAAATGCTTTCTAAAAAATAAAAAAATAAAAATAAAAAATAAAAAAAAAAGGAAGTCAACAATAACATGGTAACACATTACACAGTTGCTTGTGTTAGAATAGAAAAATAGAAAGAATTAGTGACTAAACTGCAGCTAGAGAAACTTCTGGCCTTTTAAGGACAAGAAGGAACTTTTCAAACACATAAGGAACAATATGTATCCTTGAAATACCGTCAGACACAACAGCACAGAAAGGGCAGAAATGTTCAATACCT
The DNA here is from genome assembly GCA_013400855.1 of Buphagus erythrorhynchus. Taxonomy (NCBI): domain Eukaryota; kingdom Metazoa; phylum Chordata; class Aves; order Passeriformes; family Sturnidae; genus Buphagus; species Buphagus erythrorhynchus. The sequence continues at coordinate 48,347 of VZTT01036431.1, read as the reverse complement.
ATTTCTGTTCTGTACTTGGGAAAAATCCATGCAATGGAGCAATAATATGCTGAGAATTACATTTCTCATTTAAGAGCAATAAAAATGTACAAAAGGAGTATAAAATACCCTGGTTTCTTTAGCTAGACAACGAGTTATGATAATTGAACCCAAGAGTTCCTACAGAGCTGGCCAGCATGTACTCTGAATGCCAGTGTTGCTTTCCAAAGTACTGGGACACTGTGGTGAAGCACCAGAAGAAAACCACAATTGTGGCAGTGTTTTATGTGGATAAACAGAAAGATTTGAGATTTGAAAACCTTTCTGCTTTCTGGGGGACAGAGCAGAAGAGCTGATGCAGGGCTTGGTTAATCAGGGCTCAGGGGACAGTGATAGAAACTGATGGGAACATTACCCCATTTCGGTTCTGATGTCCAAAGCACAAGGGTTGTGCTGATAAATTAGAAAGGTTTAGGGAAGTATCATTAAAGACAATTATGGGCTGGAAATCAGGCTCATAGTAAACGCTGCAAAGTGCTCGATCACACCAAAGGAAATAGAAAGAGATTAATTAATCACAGTACCAGCACCCTTGGACAAACACAGCTAAAACATTACTACACTTCTCCTTATTACAGAGTACTTTGCACTCTGTCAGAATAATATAGAAGAAATCCAGTGGTCAAGAACTGGAACAAAAAGAAATATTAATTAGGCATAATGTGCAGACTTTAAAGAAAATCATTTAACCATGCTTTACCAAAGACTAATAACCTACCAAAGACTGAAGGATAAAAAAATCCATCCTGCTCAATTCCTCTTTTCTTGACAGTACATGCTGTAGCTGAAACAATACTAATTATGAGGAGCCCTCTGCTATTCTGGAGACAGACTAGATGATCACAGTTTTATTTCATGGCTTTATAAATCCTAAATTACAGAGTTGAGCCTAAATTTTCCAGTCTTTTCTTTCTTATCCCACAACAAAAGGAACAGAAAGGCATAAGCCAAAATCATGCACTTGGGCTTCAAAACACCACTCAACACAGCATGCACGGAGCTCTGTTATAAAATGTGATGGGAGGGAGGAGGAAGCTGTCCAGATAAAAATGAGCAGATGCAACAGCACAAAATAAACATTACTGCAAAAATCTAGACAGGCTCAGGGTCCCTTGGTACAGAAAGATGTCTCAAATCTCTGCTCCTTTTCTGCATTACAGACAGGCAGGCGAGTGTCACCCCACCACACCACCTAACTGGCACCCAGCCTTCCAGGGAGTGGGAGATAGTCAGCCTAAAAATAGGCTGTCCTCTGTTTTGGCTCTCCCCTCCCTCCATCCCCCTCTCAAAGGCACAAGGCTGGCAGTCCAGGGAAAAACATCCAGAAAAGCAGCAGCCTTACAGAGTGAGCTGGGAGGTGCTTCTGGAGAGGGAGGGTCAGGATGGGCAGCCAGCAGGGTGATGCCAAGCACAGCACAGGGGGGCTGGTCCCTGCCTGCACTCCTGCTTCTGGAAAGAGTGATTTCCAGCACCTCTAGCACTGGAGGTGCTACCAGAGCCCCTGGCCCCGCTGGAAGTGTGGGGACAGAGCCATAGGGACTGTCCCTACCCTCCAGGATGGTGGCCCCAGCCAACCCACTGCTGAAGAAAAGCAGCTGAGCTTGGCTCTTGTGGCACAACCCACAGCAGCTCTTTCACTATTTCCTGCTCAGAAACTCTCTTCAGCCACCCCTTTACCCTGCGAAGGCCTTTTCTTCAACAATACATTCAAGTTTTGTTTCAAGGAACCAGCATTTGCAGGCAGCAAAGCCTCATAGGACAGTTTTAATAGGAATTTCATTGACACTGGAGATCCTCACAGGACTTTGATGAACACTTGAACTTTAGTCTGACATTTTGGCTTCTAAAACTCTGTATGAAGCCCAAATTAAGAGATCTTACACTCTGCTATTGATGCTTTCTCTCATATGCAGCTTTACAAAGCTCCAGAACATCAGTAACATTTCAGAAAGCAATGGCTCTGCTTTTAACTGGATATGACAAGTCAAAATCAATTAGAGATTGATCTCAATACTGGTTTTGTTTTTTTAAAATTTATTTTTAGCCTGCTATTCAGTAACCAAAGTGAAGAAATGCAATCAATGAAGCGAACTTGCTTTGCAGCAAAGCTTTTTTCTGGATTATAAGACATTTTGGGAAGTTTCTCAAGCTCCTAAAGACAACAGTGTAAATAACATTGCTGATTGAATTCTGCAGAGTGCTCTAACAGCAAGACTGATGGGTAGCCTAATACATTGTGTAGTTGCTATAAGCAATCATCTCCCATGCTAATCACAACTTTCACATTCATTAAAGTTGTAGGAGCCTCCTGGAAGAAATCATGTACCAGGGAACAGCTCAAACATTTGCAGTGCTAAGCTGTGACTATAAAACTAGCTTTCAAACTGGCATTGGGAAGAAAATATTCAATGTATTTGACATCCCACAGACCCAAATGTGCAAGATGCTGCTTTTAGAGTCCTGCCCAGGGCCACATGGTCCTGCAAACCAGCATGCATGTTCAGCTGCCACAATCTGAAATGAGCATGAAGTGATCGTGCTCTGCATTCAGGGTGGAACTCTGGGCCACTGAAGCAAGAGGAGAAAATTCCCTTGCAAGGCCATTCCTGCAGGTTGCTGCTCAGGTTGTGCTCTGCCTGAGCAGGACTTTGGGTTCCTGTTGGGAAGGGGTAACACAACAGGCACACAGAAGTTAAGGTAGGGTTGATGCCTGGCCACCCCCAGGGACCATCACACCATAAAAACAGTAGAGCTGGCACCAACCCCACCTTGGAAAACAAACCTCTCAACCCCAAGGCTGGTTGTTGGCAGCTGTGTGGCTGTGCAGTGCAGGTCAGCAGCACTCCCTGCCTTACAAAGCTGCTGTCAGCCCAGGGATGAGAAGCTGGAAATCAAGGTGCCCCAAGGGAGTGCATGGGACGAGGGACCTCCCTGAAAGGGCTCAGCCAAGCAGCAGGAAATAGCCTCTGCATTTTGGGGCATGAGGGCTGCTGGAACTGATGGGGACAACACTGATAATCCTTCCAAAATATGTTTTAAACCACCTTCCTCCTGATCCTGGCAAACAAACAGCCCTCAAAAATAACCTCTCTAACAGAAATAAAGCTTCTTATTTGACCACCCACAGCAAACCAAATCAAGGCTCCAGCTTGCCACTCAAATACACCATTTTCAGTGCTGTGATGCCAATTTCTGTGCTTTCCCTGCCTCCTTGTGACATTTTAAACTCTTAAATAATGTTGCACACCGTCCCCTCCTGCTCCTTTCCTCCTAGAGGCAGCTGGGCCAGCAAGGACACTGCAGAGAACTGGGCACAGCTCATTACTGCCTCTGCACTGGGTCTGCCGGTGACATCCTCATGGTGGTTCCCAGCTTTGCACCACCATCATTTATCCTTTGGGGTCAGAACACCCTGTTTCTGCTCACCAAGGGAAAAGGCAGCCAGCACATATCCACATCACTCCCTGAGCAAGATCCTGAAGATCCTCTATCCAATTGTCAGCTCTGGAATCACACCTTGGTCACAAACACCCAGTGCAAGGCCCAGGGAATGAAGCATTTTGATCTGCACCCAGCAGCAGAGGGTGGGTTTGATTTATCAGGGAGGGCAAAAGCTGCTGCAGAGAGAGGCGAGGAGGAGGAGCCCGAAGGTGGCTCTCAGCCACCTCCATGCTCCTTTGATCCCAGGGCCATGCTGGCTGCTGGCCAGTCCCTGCTGTGGGCTGTGTTAATCTGTGCTGGCCACGGGTGCCTCCCGGGAGGCTCGGTGGCAGCTGGAGATTACCGGGGTCAGGGACACCCTCCATTTTCCCTTCCTCACAGTGATGGGCAGGGCAAGGGCTGAGGGAGAAACAGCCACAGCCTCACTGCATCGGTGCACACAAGGCAGGGTGTCCTCAGTGTGATCCCTGCTGCCTCTCATCCTGGTTTGCACCAGCTCTGTGCAATAGCTGGGCACACGTGTCCCATCTGACACCATAACAGACAGGCCAGTTCCCAGGAAAATGGGGAGTACGCCACTGACAGAGCTGGAAATTGCATTTTCAATATCCTTGCTTCATTCTTGATTTGGGTTTTTTGTATAAATATGCATATATAAATAAAACTCGTCTTTTATATATAATTATTAATCCCTATCTGATGCACATAAGTGGGCAGCAGTGCCAATATAAACATCCCCCCTGCACACACGGAGACTCAGCTGCAAAGTCATGGGGCAGGGTTAAAGCAGGAGGGGACATCATCTTTGTCCCTCTGTCACCTCCTCCAGTCCTTGAACAGGACCAGGCTGTCTCAAAGCTTGAAGCACCCTTGGTACCCGACTCCTGATACCTGCTCCTCCTCAGACACAAAGACCTGTCCACAACCTCCTGAAGCCAACAAGGGTCTTCAGCTGGCTTGGATCCAGTCCTGAATCCACATGATGGAGCCTTTTCAGATTATTTCAAAAGGCACTGAGACCCCAGGGCTTTGTCTGCAAGCTCCCTTTAAAACTATGCAATTACAGTCTACACCTGGTATTACCTGACCTCACAGACCTGGGTGGTAGAGGTGAAGCAGTCACTGGCCTGACAATGGGATACTAAACATAAAACAGAATATAATATGGAATAACACAATAAAAAATTCTGTAAACCCTCATTACTGAACTAGTGCAGTCCCCTGTGGAGCTCTGCTGATTCATTGATGTGTAGTATGTGGCTGGGTCACCACACAGTCACTTTCTTATATATGATGCTCCTTTGAGCCTCTCTACTCTCAACCCAGCAACATCCTTTAACAGCACTTGCAAAAGCCAAACATCCCTTAGTCCTGAACCCCTGAATCAAGTCATCCAGTGGGTTCAAAAGCTACAGAATAAGCCAGATACACACTGCTAAACCAAGGGACAAGTCAAGCAACAAAAGATGAGTTTCAATGGCTTGTGCAACTAATGACTACGTAGAAAATCAGAATTTCCTGTGCGACAAAGGCATTGTGCTAACTATTTCTTACAGCTAACAAATCCAAGTACTAAAGAGATACAAGACATTACATCTGGTATAACAGTTAATTAAAAACCACCTAGGAGACAGCTCTAGAAAATTCCAGAGAGGGAATGATGTTTCAAAATGTAATGTCGGATCTGAAGAAGTCAAAAAGAGCTTTACATTTGGCTTCATCAGGCTCTGGATCAGGCCCCTAAAATAGTTCTGGAAATGCTCCAGAAGACTTATTTCAGCTACATTTAAGCTCTGCGCTTTGCAGCTATTCAGTAATTTTCTCTGTTAGTTAAACTGTCCAGGGGACTTTTCTGCTCGTAAACAAATCCTCCATCTCCCTTCTGTCACTTTTACATCAACACTGCATCACTGACTTCAATAAACAGTCTCTTGATTCACCCTTTTATGAGACACTGAGCAGAATTAGGCACCAGAGATGTGTCTAAAAGCCTTGGTTTCAGGTTCTGAACATCACTTAGACTAATTAATAAAAGAAAACCACAGCCCAGAATATTTCAATGTTTTTGGATCACAGCCTCATATGCAGCCACTTGCCTTGTTCCCAAGAGTCTACAACCATCATTTTGGGGTGTTTTTTTAGTATTGTTATTATTATTTTGAGGGTCTTTTATGCCAGTTTTACACATATCTGTGTAAAAAAAGCAGATGTGTGATTCAGTGCCGTGTTTGCAGGTTCTTTCTGGTCTGTCCTAAGAAGCAGCTAAAAAGTTTTACTACTGAGTACACAACACTCACAGCAAGACCCACCAGCCCAGCACTGCTCAAGAGTCACAAGACAGGAAAAACTCCAAGAGACTTCTAACCAAAAGAACAATTTTTCCCAGATGTAATAGCACTCGAGGAGCAGAACTATGTTTCACAACTGCCAGAAAAAGCAAGTTGTTCAAGCCAGGACATCTGTACACCTTTGCAGGTGCTCAGACACTGTGCGGATGCAACAAAACTTTTGGGGGTTGTCAAGTTGAGCAACTTCATAGGAAAGTAAACTCAGTATAACTCAAGCAAAATTTCTCTGTGTGGCAAGGGAACCCAGGAACCCAGGGATCTTCCTAAGTTTCTACCTCAATTTCATCCTCCTGTGAAGGATCCAGAGCCTCAATTCAAAATTACCTGAACCCAGCAGGACCAGGAGCATGATGGACCTACAAGAAATTTGTTATAGAAGCACTCAAGTGCTTCTTTAGCTAAAGTACTACTACAGAAGTGTCATAAAATGATGGGGCAAGGGAAAAAAGCACAGAAAGGATTTATTTTTTCTCTATCTTCTCTTATTCATATGATAATTCCTTTTTTAAATTATTATTCCTTGTAGCTATGACGTATGGTTTCATAACAACTATTTACTTTTCTCCCTCTATCTAACAGCTGTCTGCTGAGAAAGATGGAAAAATAAACCAAACATGTTAAAACCAAGAGAAACTATTCATATGCCATGTCTAATTGCGGGCTATATTTAAGTCTTTGTACATTATCTTTCAAATTATATTTAGTTTCAACAGGAGGGAAAAAAATCCCCCTTACTTTCTAAAATTAGCAACAGAATTTGTATATTGTTTTCAAATCCAACTGCTCTTCCTCAGAAACTTTTGCCAGGGAATAATTAATATCTGGAGACAGGGAATCTGCCTAGATCAGATGCATTTTGACATTGGCCCACTAACAGTCACCTAGAGCGAAAAACGGGGGAAGTCCTCGGGGAAAGAAAGGGCTGTGTAAATCTGGATTAGCTCTGCTGAAGTCGAACAAATCGATGTGGATTTTACGGCGGCAGAGCCGAGGAGAGGACTCATCCCTCCGTTTGATGGACGAGGGGAAGGGAAGAGCTGCGAGGAGCTCGGCAAACCCGGGGAGCTTTGCCGGAGGGGCGATTTCCCCAAGGGAGCCAGAGCTCACCGGGAGCGGCTGGACGGGAACCACACGCGCCAGATTAGACCTCTCGACGTAAGACACTGCTGAAAAGAGATAGAGAGCGGAGGGGAAAAAAAAAGTAATAAATTACAAAAATGGTTGAGATACTTGCAGTGGTTTGCAGACGCTCTGGCAGCAGACACGGCTGGCAGCGCCTTTGCCCCGCCGGCAGTGCGGGAGCCGCGGGGTCGGGGACTCGCCGGAGGCGATGTGCGGGCTCGGAGCCTGGCCACCGGGCTGGCCACCGGGCTGGCCACCGGGCTGGGGACACGCTGGAGGCGATGTGCGGTGTCCCGGGCTGGGGAATGCACCCGAGGCGATGTGCTGGGCCCCGGGGAGGGAGAGAGGGCGGCCGCGTCACGTCGCGCTGGCTGGACTAATATGGGGAGCAGCGACAGGCAGAAACGCGTCCGGGAGGAAAGGACAACCCCTGTAACACGAGAGCGAAACGGGGAGCAGGCACACACCCGAGGGGGTTTGCGAGGGTTTGGGGCTTCCGAGGGGATGGCAAAGCCGGCTGCATCCGGGGTGACAAGCGCAGGACAAGTTTGGTGCGTGGGGGTCCCTTCCCCACAGCACTCAGCTCTATTAAACGGGCATAATTACCCTGTTATAATCAGGCAGGTATTTTAAAGAGGCTTTAGTGCGATTTTATAATTGTGCATTATGTAACGTGCTACTAGAGTGTCAGACCTCAGACAACACTAAGTGCCTGTCTACAGGTCAGGCTGTAACGCTTTAATGATGCTCCTTTCTCCTCTCCCCAAATCCTCCCGCTAACATTGCTCCCTCCAAACCTCTGCCCACGTCTGGTGGCTGCATCACAGGTTACAACAAAAACTTCAGGACAGTGTTGCTCCTCTTTATGAGCTTTACACCATGGGGAGGGGGCTTTTTTTTTTTTCCTTTGTCACCACTTTCTTTAAAGTTCATTTCCCAGGGGCAGCATCTGAGCTTGCAGCAGGGATGCTCCTCGGAGGACTGGAATGGGCTGGAACACAAAATTTGAGCTGGCTCCTACAGGGGGGAATTTTTACTCACTTGAAATAATCAAAGTGATCCCTCTATGCTGTCCTGTTTTGGTTTCCCAGGACCAAGGCTCTGTTAAACCTGAAGTGAAGCTTGTTAGACCCAATGTGCTGCACCAGTGGTGTGTTCAGCCACAGAGACATTAACAAAACTGTCCATTTTAGGGGGTAAAAGTGACCATTTCATTATGAGAAGGAAAAGAAACTTAGAAAAACACTTTAGAACTAATACAGTCTTTAAGAATGGATTTTGGCTTAAAAAGTTAGTCTCTAACATATCTTCAGCTAATGGGTCTTAAAAAATTACCCATGAACAAGTTTTTCTATAGCTTTTTATCACACAGATTCTTTTGTTTTCTCTAAAGGCCTAAAATCAACAGGGAAAAAACCTCAGGCACAACTCCCACCTGCCAAGACCCCTTGAAAACCTTAAATTTGGCTTAGTGTTCACAGTCAGCGTTCAAGTTCCATGAATATCGAAAAAGACTAATTTCTTCCAACACACCATAATTGTGCCCATGGCTTGCATTCAGTCACCTAACTTTTATACACTTGCAAATAAAATCAGTAAATCTTCTTTAGATATTCAATACTAGAGTTGGATTAAAATTAATAAAGTACAAGTTGCAGATGTCTTTCAAATAATAACTTGAATGCAAAGCAGTTTTAGTACCATAAGAATCCAGCAAGCTTTAAAAAGAATCTACAACCTGTTGGGAGGGCTCTCAGCATTGCAGTAAAAAACAAAAGTTTAGCAAACTGGGAAAACTCAATTCAAGATGAGAGATGAAATAAATAATCCAGTAAAGTATGGACTTATTTTTTCCAAAACATAAAAGAAAGTCTCTAATTTTATAATTAAATTAAAAAGGGTAAAGAGAAAACTTGGAGCTTAACAAAATTTTTAATATTTTTTCTGCATGTTTTTGGTACACCAGTGTTATTTGATGTGTCAAATCTCTACATTCAATAAGCTCTTGCAATATGATGATAAAAATAAAACTCAGGCCATTCTTGTTATGCAGAACAGTGATTTACAAAGGCTTTGTTCCAGACAAAGAGCAGTGAGGCATGTTTTTGCCATGAAAGATAAGGGATCTTTTTAACATCGATGAAAATTTTGCACTTTAATGATTCACAAGGTGACCTCCTGGTGGGAGGCCAAGCTACGACTCCTCAAAGGTGGGAGTGTTAGAAGAGAGGGAATTTTTTGGTTCTTTTGCCATCTTTCATGGGAATTTGCCTCTGTGAACTCAGACTGATTAGAAACCTGAAAAGGGGGGGTACAAACAGTGGTCATGACAGTGGGTACTGCATGAATTGAACAAAATCACTCTGTCCCGAGCCAGGTGAAGGACTGGGACAGAGGATAACTTTAATAAATGTGTCCTTATTCTTCTCCCAAGCTGAAATCTGGGATCTTACTCACTACAAATGGACAACCCAGAGCTGGTAACACCAGCTCCAGAATTACTGGGAAATAAATAAGGAAACACAGTTCTAAGGGAAGGAAGAGATATTTGTAAAGGTGAGCAGATCACCTGCAGCTGCACTGAAAGGAAGACACCGTGTGTATAACAGAGAAAAAGGATCCTACAACAACAAAGTTTCTGAACTACCTGGATCTCTTCAGTGACACAAAAACTGCCAGAAGGAGAGAGGAGTTAGGGACATTCCAGTTCTGGAAAAGTTTTCTTTTCCTCATTATTAGTAACTCTAATTACTTTGAAAGAAGAGCAATGAGATAAATCCTGTAGAGCCAGAAATGTGACCTGATTTCCTTCCTGATTTAGAAACTGTCACTTTGCAAGAGAAACCCAAAGAGACACAGCAGGTCAAAGTGGGCTCCTCAGTTTGGTCTGCAGAGTAAATAATAAATCAAGATCAATAGAGATATAACCAGGGTTTCCTTTCAGTAGATGTTCATAAGGACGGTCTTATTTAAAGAATAAATAAACACATATTTATCTGAACTGATTGCAATCATCCACGACACCATGGAAGAGACATTCACTACAAGCAAACAGAAATATACCCAGCAGAGTTCATGTATTTTGCCCCAGGTTAGATGGTGAAAGGGAGAAGCGATGACAGAACTCCAACTATAAATTGCTTTATACCATGATTAAGGCCCTACCTCAGATGATGTGTAAATACAAAGCAGAAATTCAAGTGGATATTTAGTAGTTAGTGATCCTGTTTCTGTGTTACCAAAGTTCTATTTAAGAGAACTGAGAAATTAGTTGTTGCCACCTTTTAACAATCAGGGCTATAATTTTCCAGAGTAAATCTAGAGCACCATTGGAGACAACTTACAAGGTAGCAATTTTCAGGAAGAACTGAGCACCCACCCTCTGAAAACAACAGGTCCCTTCTATGTTTTTCAAGTTGAGCTTTCAAAAACTAAGGCACTAAAGATGATAACAGATGATAACAAGTTCCTTCTGAAAAGCAGGACTAGGACTTCCAGATGACCACCAACATGTTTTAATATGCAACCCAAAATGTTCTTTACTCCCATGCATGCACAAAGGATTCCTTCAAGACACTAAACAGAAAAAGGTAGTGAGAAGTTAAACCAATCCCTATCTAACATCATAAATAGGATATTTAAAGAAATTAAAAGTAGCTATATTTCATTAATCTCCCAGTCAGGATGACATTTCCTGTCAGTAAATTTTTAAACGTAATTATGACAACACATTTAAATCAAGACCACAGCAACTACTCAACATTTTCCTGTAACACGTGAAGGTCCTGGGAGGTGGTAGCTGGTGCCACAGGTGTTAGTCCATCACAGTGAGAACCGAGGCCACTTTCTGGTTCAAGCCGGGACTAAAATGCTCTCAACTCTGTTGCAGTTTTAAAGTCTGTACCCATGAGCTGTCATTCAGTCACAAAGTCTCGTGGTCTACATACCCCCTTCATGGTCAAGGTATTTAGGCTACACAGCCAATGATGCAACTGAATACCTTTGTGACCTCTGACGAATGATTGAGGCCATGAAACAGGATCTGTTCCCTGCCACACTGTACAGAGCCCTGGCATGCTTTAAAACTGCAGGGCTCCTTGCAGCACAAACCACTTCTGTGTGAGAACTCTGGCTTTAGAAGCTGACTCTTCATGCTTGTAAAGCCCTCAGAGCCTCAGACAGAAGAGCAAAGCTGCACTAAGGATGATTCAGAGTGAGCGGCAAGACCTGGGAAAAACCATGTTACAACATCCAACTCCAATCATGAGCAAGTTCAGTAACAGATTAATCTGTGATCACTGGCAATACTGTGATCTGCCCCCTTCCAAAGTTACATAAACTCCACTACTCAAGGCTGGCACATAAATCTAAAAATACCTCAATTTTCATTGCTTACATGTTGAGACATTTGCCACAAAAAGACACAACATTTTTTATTGAGGACCCTCTGTCTCTGAAGCTCTCTGTCAACCACATTTGCCACTTGAAAAGGATACACCAGAATAAAAAAAATATTGACAAAACCAGTGGACATCACTCCAATTCCAGTTGTAGCATTCCCATCCTGTCCTGACGCTGGGCTTCCCTCAACGTTTTCGGAACCAGGTGTCTCATCAAGGCAATGCACCCAAACCAGCAGAAGTGACACTTCCAAAACCACCACTTTCTTGGTCCATTAGAATGAGAGGGTTTCACTCCTCACAGCCTCACAGCTCTGACCTTTCCAATTCTCTGCCACCACAAGCTTATAGGATCTGCCGGATCCATCTGCGTCTCCACCTGGTCTGCTTCCCCACGCCAAAAGGACGGATCAAACATACGTGTCTGAAAACACATCCCTGCTTTTTCTTCATACCACCCGGGGGGAACCTCCTCGCCGGTTTAACATGACAGCAAGCCTCCAAGACCACTACTGCCAAACCCTGAAATCCTGGGAAATTGCAGCAAAATGAACTTCAGCACCTTGGACAGGACACACAGACGGAAAATCGCCGAAATCGGCTAATTGGCCCCGAAAATGCTGTGCCTGGACGTGACCCTCTAGGACACATCTGTGGGCCTGTTTATTTTTAGTATTGACAAATCCTCTTTGAATCACTGTGTTTATTCCACCATCCGCCCTGAGTTTTGGGAAGAGCTGCTCACCAGCCTGGCAGTGGGAGAAATCGGGGCCACCAACTCCTGATCCAAGGCTCTTCTGCAGGATCAGCCACTGCCCCAGTTGTGACTGGAAAAGCCTTGGCTCAAGCACTCACAAGGCTCAGCTCACCCTTTGCACGGCAAAACGAGACCTGTTGACATAGATGTGCCTGGCTCGTGTGTTTCTTCGCTTTTTAGAAGTTCATCTCCACGTCCTCACCCAAATCTCCAAGAAAAAATAAAATTGAAAGGTCTGATTTATTCCTATTGCAGCCTCACTTCGGTTGCATAAGTTTTGCTTTATTTTAGCTTTCGTTCTCTCTCACGGTGCTCCCAGTATGTCACTGCTCCCCTCAGGGCTGCCTCAATAAAATCACGATCACCTTGCTGGAGTGCAGCAGAGCTCTCTCTGATTTGCTTTTATTTACATGAGCCAAGTCAAGATTTTCATTTGTGCCGGTAAAAACTCCACATTTTTTAAGCAAAGGTGTTCTACAAACAGCTTTGAGGTGCTTGGTGCCATTAAGAAACACACTTAAAGTATTTCACTTCTTACAACAAGTAATACCAGTAACACCCTCACCCTATAGAAGAACGATACCTTCTCCCTGCCACCACAGAAATAACCATTCCAGCTCATTTCTTTTCCCTTCAACACCTGCCACTAGATTTCCACTCCAACACATCTGACACCACATAGTATCAACTAAACAATTGCAGAGCGTTTTCTGTGTTGTTTGTTCTTCCCGACACTTCTGAGTGCGGAAGCAAGATGGAAACTAAACCGAGTCTCTACCAGGATTACCTTTAAACAGCAATATGCGTCTGTAGCTATATGATTCCATATCCTCGGCTTCCAAGCTTTGCTGCGCCAACTTCCCTGCGCTCCAGCCCCCGGTCCCTCTCTGCCGCCCGGCTCGGACGGGACGGCCGCGGTGCCGCTCCTCCCGCCTGGAGGGAAACTTTGGGGAAGGGAAAACCCCGGCACTACTCATTCCTCCTCCGCGACACGCTCCGAACCGAGCATCCTTTCCATTACCTTCTTCCCTTCTTTTTTTTTTTCCCTCTTATCATCGTTTTATTACCAAGCGAACAAACAAACAGAATAAGAAGAGAAGAAACTTACATCGGTTTATTTAATTTCTCCTGCTAAACCAAGAGTCCCAGAGCCAGTTCATTGTATCCAGAGAGTTTTTAGCCCGCCAGCGGTGCCGTCCCGCGGGGAGGAAGGGCCGGGCTGCGGTGCGCGGAGCGCGCTGCCCGCCCGCCGCCGAGCGCGCATGGCTCGGAGCCGCCGCGCCGTCTGTGCG
>VZTT01036431.1:11020-25351 GCA_013400855.1 Buphagus erythrorhynchus | reverse complement strand
CTGTGTTCAGCACAAATCTAAATCTTAGTCTCATACTTGCTACTGTGAAGAAAATTAACTCTCCCCAAGCAAAATTCAGCACAATTCACCAGCTGCATCTTCTGTCTGAAAGGTGAAGAGGCAAGCATTAACCATCACACTTTGGACTTTCTGCTCTTCTCTTTGGTCTCTTTACCAGCAGCCTGCAAACTTCTCACCCTCTCCTGCTTACTCCCAACTCCTATTTTTATATTTCCATCACATCCCACCACCAATTCCCCCCCATCTCTATTTATTCAGAAAGTAGTTTCAGACTAGGCTAGATCTGGCAGCTAATGCAGCAAGCTCAGTTACTTCCTGAGAAAAATTACATTGAAATCACCAGGTTCTCTAGGAATCCAGAAATTCAACCTGTTAAAAATGGAGGAGTCTTTCAAATATTTCTGTTTTACCTCTTTGGAGAAGATTTTATACAAGACTATGACTACTAAAAGCCATTAGCTTTTTTGTATTTCATTGTTAATGCAATATCCTTCCTCTGACAAACAGAACCAGATGCCCTTGTCTGGAAATGTCCCATAAAAGCACATCAATGCCCACACTGAACCACCACATCTTGCTTTTCCAAGCTGATCCCTCTGAGTGCAGGGTCAGACCTTGACTGGCTATTGAAAATGCTCCTCAGCATCAAGCAAAGTCCAATTTTTTATTCTCCTCTGCAATATTTCAGTGCTCTCTCAAAGTTTATTTTATTTACTCTTTCATCTATTTTCAAGCATTGATTTGGGAGTGGCTGCAAATGGGATAGGACTGGGGCTTCTGCCAGATTTTTGGAGGGAATTGCTCTGCTCAACACAAACACAGCCATTCACAGAAAATAACACAAAATCCTAACATTTGACTTTGATCTCCAAAGAGTTGGGAGACTTCAACAGCCCCCTCTTCAGGGCATTGTGAAGTCCAACAGCAAGAATGGAAGCTGGAAAAGAGCTTCCCACCAGCTTTTAATTCTCACATATTGCTTTTTCTGATTTTCACTCTTTAGCCCTTTCTGTACTCATGTTCATATAGAAAAAAAAACCCAGAAAGGATAAATAAGGGCTAATTTCCACATTGTTTAAAGTAAAAGAAAAGTTGAAGAGCAAACATAGATAAGATACAGGCAGGAACTTCTGACTGCAGTGACAATGGGCCCCATTTTCATTTACACCTGGGCTGACTATTTAACTACTTTTATAGTAAAAATGGGAACAGGTGAATTACTCCAGTCAGTCCTACCCCAAAAACATACCACAACTCCAAATGTAGTCTCCTTTCACACCTCAAACAGAATACTAAAGACAAAGAAAAGTACAACAAAACCCATCCCAGAAAGCAGACAGGCAAACAGATGCAGTCATTCCTTTAGGAAAAAAAAATCAAGGATAAACTCTCCAAGTGCACATACATAGAAAGCCTGTCTAGAACAACAATCACAGCAAAAACCTCTCTAAAAAATAGAGAAATATACCTATATCTGCACTACTATCTTGTTAGGTATGGATGCCACCACTGGTTTAGAGCACAGGTACCAACAAACCCTAATCCTTACTCCAATAACAACAACCACCAAACAAAACACATCAAACCTTCCCCCCCACACAAAAAAGTCAAAAACAAACAAACAGCAAAAAACCCCAACCAGCCCAAAAACAAAATATCAAAAACCATAAAAACACCCCCAAAAATTTTTTGAGAAAATGCCCGTGTGAGAGGTATTAAGAGCTCCTTCCATTCACATGAAAATAATAAATACAGAGGTGATAGTGAGCAACATTTTCACTGAAGGTACTAAATAAAATTTTATTGGAGTATTAAAGGTATATCAAGAACCTTTAGTAACCTGGCACTAAAGTCAAGCTAATTTAAATGAACAGGTAAGTTTGTGATTTTAACTGTGAGGCTGATTAACTGGGAAACAAATTACCAGGTGGAAAACATTCTTCTTGATGTCCTTAGGTCAAGAGCTGTAACCCCAGCAGAACAAATGACTTTAGTCAAATAAAGCCAAACCCACCTGTAAGATATTTGTCAGCATTGACCTGCCTTTCCAGTTCCTTTCAGTCAAAACATGTAAAATACCTTTCTACTTTCCAGTGTTACTCTCCCAAAACATATAAAGTCTCAGGAACCATCTCAATCAACTTGATGGGGTAAACAAACACATATTGGAGTATTGGATCTTACTGTTTTGGGGAAACTTGTGTTTTACAATCAAATTTGTTGTACAAGGGTACAAATGACAAGTTTTCCATGTTCATCTTTCAGCTTTCCTGTGTGCAAGAGGCCTGGTCCATGGCCATGGGATCATGGCAAACTTCCACAGGGAAAACTCAGCACAGGAAAACTGCAAACTGCACCCTTTTATATACTTTGGAGGGAGGGTGGTTGATGCAGACAGTTCAAAATAAACCTTGCTCAATATTCTGGTTTAACCCTCATATTTATTGCCCTCTCAGGAGCAGTCACATTTCTCAACTTCTGTTTTGCAGGATTGAAGAAACCAGGATTCCAATTTTCTTTCTAAAGGCTTTCTAATTTCCTGTCTGTTGTAGAAATCCTTTAAATCTTGTTTGGTTCATATGAATGCTCCTTGAGCATCTCATACCAATGTGTGCAGAAGTGCAGCCTCACCAGTGCCTTCATATAGCCTCAAACCCCAGGGGCTGTGTCTCAGCTGGCAGATCTTCACTTCCATTTCTCTGTTTCAGGATTGCACCATGTTACACATCCCAACCCTTCTGTTTCAGTAGCTGATCCACAGGGATCTGCTGTTTCCATCCCCTAAAAGCACGTGTCCCCACCTGGCCCCAGTAGAGCACTTCATGCTCTGTCCTATTACATTCTCTCAGGATAAGATTTGCCACATTCTTACTTCTTAGTAAATACATTTCAAACCTTTTTAATTCAATTTTCCACTTTCCTTCAAATCTTTGATTATTTCCCATCCAAAATGTGTCCCACAGCCCTTCAATATTCTTAATTCAGATCAACAAGTCTCTACTTGAGCTGCTTGTTACCCCCCTTTTCTAATTCAAGTATTACATTTAGGTTGGAACCTTTCCTGATTTGACAGGTTCTCACAAAATCCTTAGAGATCTGCAGGTTCATGTGCCAGTTCCCAACAGGATTTTTGTGAAGGGGCTATTCTGGACCCCACCTCCATTGTTTTAATTCCCTTCTGTGTCCATCCATGGATTTACTCACATTTCCATTCAAACACTTCTTGTTTGCCAAGGAAAATATGATCCCATATTGACAATAGTTTTCACTAAAAATTAAGGAGATTATTTACCTGATATTTATAATATATATATAGGTAAACTTTAAAGCCATCCAAACCCTCATCCCTGCTAACTCACATGTTTCTTACTTTTTCTTCTTCTTTCTTATATAGCCAATGATTTACTTATGACTTTTTCAGCTTCCTATTCATGGTCTAATCCTCTTTTACACTGGAAATTCTCATTCATTTTGTTTTCTGACTTTTAAACTTTGTGCTTACTTTTAGCACAAGCCTCCTTCCTCTAAGCTCTCTGCTTCCTACTAATACTTTTTCAGTATTAACAATTATTTATCTGTTCAGGTTTCACTCTCTATACTTGAGATAGAGGCCCCACTTTTTTTCCTTTTTTTTTTTTTTTTCTTTTTTTTTTTTTTTTTTTTTTTTTTTTTGGAAGTTGAAAATGTCATTTTGCTCGAAAACCACTAGGAGGAAGCATTCAACAAGTTTCCCTGTCCAGATCCTAGTCCTGGATCAACATCTCGGATTTTGAGCAGGAACTAAGGGGCCTGCTGGATCACAGACCCCCTCGAAAGGGCTGTGGCACATAATGGCACACAACCCCTTGAAAACACATGTAATTATTTACTTTCCAGTCAAACTTACTTCTCTGCTCCTGCTAAAAACAGTTTTGTGACTCCATCCTCTGAAGAACAGAAGTCACCTCTAATTTACAGGTTAATTTTCCCCTGACTATTCTATTTGTCTTTTAAACATTTTTCTCCCTTGCGCATATTTTCCCACCTGCTTTATTTACTGAGAGTTACAATGCATCCTCTCAGCTGTTATTTCGAGGCTGAAAACACTAAACTTGAATCTCTTCTCATATCACACATTATTATTCACCCTAGCATTGCTTCCCAGCACATGATCCAGTTTTAATTCACAACTGTTGAATTGCAAAAATCTCTGGTGAACGGGGGAAAAAATGTTTCCTTTCTTTCAAGCACAAGTGGAGTTTCATGCAGCTCCATCAATTTGCCCAAGAATTGAGAAGCACTGAACTAAATTATTCACATGGCTCAATTAATGTTAGTCTCAATGGTAAAGTCAGTTTAGCTTGTGCTACAGGTCCTGAAGAAAATATTGCTGCAGAAAATAGCTTTTTATTCATTAGTTTGTTTGGGTTTTTTTCCACCCCCTTTAACACTTTTGACTGGTTTGCAATTATTCAAGGATTTTCCATTACTTGGATTTCCTATAAAAAATGTGTGTGCTTTAGGTGGTAAAATGAAGCCCACTGCAGAGAGGTACAGATGTTCTGGAATTCTCATGTCATTCAATTATATTTATTGTTCCACATCACTATCAAAGGAACAAACAAATACATCATGCTGTTGAGCTTGAGTTTCTCGTGGGCTGTCAAATGGAAAAGCTCTCAAGCCTCAGTTTGGTTTTTTTCTGTCTGTACTAATAACCTCTTGTAAAATGCAATAATTTGGGGTAAAATTTTAAGTGGCATATAGTTTATAGATGATGTAATTTTTGAAGAGACTAGGCTGTTAATGCAGCCTGGATTAAATAATTACTAAAATCACATGAAATATTGCTCTGAATGACCAAAAAAAAGAAAGCAATCCATCTGGAAATAAGGTTGTATGTCACACAGCCACCACAGGAAAGCATGAAGTTTGTAAGGACATCAGTAGAATCCAAAATTAGAGGCTCAGAGGAGAACCAGAAGGATTTGGAAGATTATTTATTTCTAAGGGCACATTTTCTATCTGCCGTGTTTATATTCAGAATTTTATCTCCCAAATGGTTGGAACCTCCTTGTGACTTGGAAGATTTTCTTGTGGCCTTTCATTACATAAAGAGGATTTGTAAGAAAGATGGAGGAAGACTTTTTATCGGGGTTTTAGACTGAAAGAGGGTGGGTTCATCTTTGACATAAGATATTTTTGCCATAAGGGTGCCCTGGCACAGGGTGCCGAGAGAAGCTGTGGCTGCCCCTGGATCCCTGGAAGTGCCCAAGGCCAGGTTGGATGGGGCTTGGAGCAACCTGGGATAGTGGAAGGTGTCCCTGCCCATGGCAGGGGGTGGAACTGAATTTGAGGTCCCTTCCAACCCAACCCATTCTTTGATTCTGTGATTAAAGAACATGGCAAGGGAACTGTCTTCCCTAAATTAGTATCACCTTTACTCAGAGTTTCTGCAGAAGGTAAAATTCAACCTACAGGGTATTTATAATTTCTTACACCAACAAACAATTCACTTAGGGTACCAAATGAACTTTGGCATCTGACCTCCTATACTGGTGAAGCTCTGGCTCTGTTTCAGGGTGGCCTTTCCAGAGAAAAGGACATCAGTGATGCTTGTATATATCTGACCAACAGTTAACTGCTCTTACAATAAAAAAGTACTTCCTGGCACACAAACTGGCAAAGATGAGTTTCACCACATTTCGATATGGATTTGTTTAATACAATCTCCTGGGAGGATGCAATACAGGGCTGTTCAGTGCACCCCCAAATCCATGAGAATGATGCATGTGGCTCATTACTGCTCCTCAGTGCATCCTGCATGTCTTGGGAAGCTGACATTGAACAGACTGGAGCTGGGCAACACCATCCTACCAGTGCCATGTAGTCAGCTCCTCAGCTGTGGTTGTTCATGTGCTATGAAAGTGGTAAAAAATAATTTTAGCCAAATTAACCCATTTAATTTCATTAATTATTTTATATTTGTTAGAATTTTTTTTTTTATTTGAAGAAATAGAGCCTCTGGGTTCTAAAGGCACAGAGCTGTTGACTTTTCTGGTATAACACAGATTCACTGTGCACCTACCTTACAATCTGAGGGAGTATTAGTCAAAACTAATTAAAGGTGCTACCATTTCAGGAATGGCTAGGGAGAAGCTAAGGGAATACCACAGATGAAACTAAAAGGTACTATAAATATTATTTATTTGCATCAGTCTTCAGACAATATTAACTGAAAACAGAGTCTCATTATTAGGTGTAATTTACCATCCATAGTAAAAGAGAATTTCTGTCCAAAAAGCTCACAATCTGAAGAGGTGAAAAAGACAAGAGAAGAAAGCAACACAAGACATAAGAATATAACTGCTACCAGAGAGAATGGGCATTCAAGAGAGAAGAAAACTTACTGCAGATTGCAAACAAGTGCACAGCAGGTCCCACTCCATACTTCCAACCCAACTGGCTGAAATAAGTGTGGAGGGAAAAGCTCACCTGAGCCTTGCCAGAACCTGCCAAACCCAACAGTGATCACAGAGCTGCAACCTCGTAATGAAGAAAAGTAAAAGGCATCTTAAACCTTGAAGACATTAGGGTACATAAGAAATTAAAATGTCAAGGGTAATTTGTGGCTACATCCAGTACATGACAAAGGGAAACACAACAGTCCTTAGACAGCAAAGTGCTTTGGCTGGATGTATCTCTAAAGTAAATATACAAAAGACAAAAGATTAAGTAGTGTTTGGACATGTGTTTTTCTGAGAAGCCAAGCTATAAAGACATGAAGATAAAGGACTTCATAAGGAAAATGTGGTGAGGTGAGAAACCATGGGAGGCCATCTCCACATGTAGTTCCATGAGAAGTAGAATTTGTGATTGCATCCTTAGTCTTACATTAACCCCAGACTCAAGTGCTTCAACTCAGATTTCCTGATTGCCTACATTATTCATAATTCGGTTTCTCCTCACCTTTGTAGGAGAGAGAGGGCTGCCTCTCCCATCAGAGAAACACAGGCAGGAGGGAGAAAAGCTCCTACCTCCAAAGGGACACATCTACATCCATGGATGATGCTCATCAACACTACCAAGGACACCTCTGATGGGTCCCATGTGGAGCTCCCCAGCCTTGGTTTCTGGTGCCTAAGGGAGTGGCTGAAGTGCTATTACCAATTTCCAGCCAGTGTTATTTGTGTTTCTCTTCTCTACCACATTATCAAGAATGAACTTGAGCACAAAACTCAGCCATTAGGAGAAGTTTGAGGAAAATATGCAATAAACACAAATTTTTATGGGGTGACTGATGGTACAGCTGCCTTCACCTCTCTGCCAGAGGAAACCAGGTTAAAAAAAAAAATAATCCTCACAGGCAAAATATAAAGCAAGGTTTTTCTCTGCTCAGTATGACTTCTGTAATACTAAGAGTTGTATTTATTATTTCATTAAACTTCAGTAACACAACTATGATAACATACATGCCATGGTTTATTCTGTAAATCAATCATATGGGAAGAAGTCCACTACACTGTGGAATATCTGTGGATCATGCAGGGTCTATGTTTGTGGCACATCTGTCCCCAAACATTAAAAAAAAATTTAAAAATCATCAGCGATTTACTAAACAGTTTTATAATGATAGTATCAATTAGGAATGGAAAAAATTTTAGCTTCTTTCCATTCCTCAATTTATATTCATATTGATATTCATTTTCTGTTCTCCAGTAGATGCACTGGTGCTTGGACTTTTCTCTGCTTCCTGTACAGGGGAAATATCAGCTGAGGTTGCCTATCACTGCTGTGAACGTGTCACAGAACCCAGGTACTGTGGGACCTGCTTTGCAGTGAGATGCCATTGATCAAACAGATCCAAAACCTTTCTCTGAATAGGTCAATATTGAAGAAAACTCAACACAGGAGATCCAAAGGCCATGATTCTCAGCTGCCATAATTAACTGATCACCATCAACAGATCTGGTTTCATAGGGAGGCTGCCTCCACTGACATGTATTTACAATATCATCTTCTGTGAAAATTTAAAAATATTCTTAGCAGCTTTGTCACCGATTAACTACTTAACATCTGGAGATTGCTGATTGCCCATTATTTCTCCATTCTCAACCACGAGATTGCCACTACTCTCTCTTGTGACACTGTCATACGACGGGGGGATGGACACTGAAGATGAAGTTTCGGACCTGACAGGACTCCTACCATAATTTGCACTCAGCATAGATGCAATGAGTCCTTCCTTTTCTGGAGCAGCATCTCCCAGGGTGTGCGAGCTGTGAGCTCTGTGCTGGTACAGGTAGGAAGCCTGTTTGAGGGAGCGCTGCAGCAGGTGGCTCCTGTAGGCACGCTGGATCACCGTGGCCGACGCTTCCTCTTGCCTGTGGCTCAGCGTAGTCGATATTGGCTCATAGGATTGTTTTGATGGATTGGCGGCCATGAACTTCTCCTCCATTTGTACTTTCAGAGTATCCAGGTCCCCAGAATCTCCCAACACCCTCTTGGTGAAAGCAAACAAGATGTCCAAGCAGTGTATCTTGTCCCCACTGACCACAGGCAGGTCCATTGCTGTGAGTTCAACTTTGTTTGGTTTTGGTACACACAGAGGCTTAGGCAGAGCATCTGCAAAGTCTGAAAGTGCAGAGACAGTTATGAACTGAGTTGCCTCAGGATCAAACTTCTCCCAGATTTCATAAAAGATATCAAAGTCATCTTCCCCTAAAGGCTCTGCACTTTCCTCAGTGGCAGCATTGAAGTTCTCCAGAATAACAGCTATATACATGTTTACAACAATGAGAAATGATATAATGATGTAACTTACAAAATAAATAATACCTATGGCAGGTTTACCACATTCACCTATGGTACCATTTATGTTTGGATCACAGAATGGTGGCCCAGTGTTTAAAATAGGACTGAGAAGACCATCCCAGCCAGCTGACGTGGTGATTTGGAAGAGACAGAGCATGCTGTTAGCAAAGGTTTGGAAGTTGAACATATCATCAATGCCACCTTCCATCTTCACGTAGGCAAAGTTAGCCATGCCAAAAATGGCATAAATGAACATGACCAGGAACAGCAAGAGGCCAATGTTGAACAGGGCAGGTAGGGACATCATTAAGGCAAAGAGCAGAGTTCGAATTCCTTTGGCTCCCCGGATGAGTCTCAGGATCCGGCCAATCCGAGCCAAGCGAATGACCCTGAAGAGTGTGGGTGGTAAGAAATGTTCAAAGGCTTTGCCAATGCTGGAAAGCAGTAAGGCTGTAAAGGAAAGGATAACAACTCGTTAGAATATCTTATTTTTCCTTTAACTAGTAAAGAAACTGGAATGATAATATGTTCACAGCTCAAAAATATCTGATGTGTGTTTCCAAAGCCCTACCAGAATAACTTTTAGGAGAAGTTGTATTGAAATGAGAGTTGTTGAAATCAGCAATTATTAACTACATTCCTCAGCCACCAGAGGACAGTCCCCGTTGCACTAAAGATGACAAGGAACTTTCTGTGCACAACCTCAAATATCTGTATCAGTTGACATTTGATGACTGATGGTTTTCTTTGACTCTGGTTACATGAATATTTCAGCAGATTCAAGTTACCTTCTACATTTGTCTTCAAATGCTGACACTACAAAGCTAAACTAAGAAAAAAAGATATAATGCAATGTCATGGTTATCATTTAGACAATATAGGCATGATATGTAGAAGCAAACAGTGATGAACACAGAGGTTGTGCATGCCACTCTACAATGGCTTTTGGTTCATTCAGGGACAGAGCTACACATGGATGTTATTTTTCCTTTGTTTGAATGAAATAAATGACATCTAGTAGCACCAGAAGAGACTTGTCTTTTCTAAGCGTAGCTGTTTTGGATACATTTTTCTGTATTTACAATCCAGAAACTTAATTTCTCAAGCAAGAGCCATAGTCTTCCTGGAAGCTTTCTTACCCAAGACATGAGTCATAGTAAAGAAATGAAATATCGGTCTTCCCCTAAATGCCTGCAGCTAGGGCAGTACTAGCCCTGGGAATAGTTAAATTGGCAGGAAGCTCAAATTTGCAACGGAGCTCTTTACCCCATTAATTCCTTTGCAATCCATTCAAATAAAAACTAATACTTTTTGGTGATCTTTTCTATTGTGTTACAAAGTGTGAACTCTTATTTTCAGTCAGCAATGCCTGAGTTTATAGAGACTGAATTCTACAGGCTACAATCTAATTCCAGTCTTCCTATTCTATACATATTCCAGTATTCCTATTTTTCTATATCTTTCAGTCATCTGTCAAAAACACAGATAACAAAACCCAATAATTGATCTGATTAAATATTTCTTAGTTGGTACTAAATCTGTGACAATGGAAATTATCACGTAATGTGATACTGCTGTGGTGGGTTATTCATTCTGTATTTCAGATGAGAAAAAAAACCCTGAAGAACCATTATAAATATGTACACTCTTTTACTAAAGGAATTTTTTAAAAATCTCATTTAATATTATTTAATATAATCTTGAGGGGGGTTGTTTATTTTTTCCTTAAGACTTTACAGTATTATGACTTACATTTCAATGACTATTTGCAGTTAATAAATTTTAACTAGTTTTTTTTTTCTTTCGAAAAAGAATAATAATTGATGTAGTAAAGAATTTTCAAGACAATTTTACTTACCAACAAGTGACATAATAACAACAACTAAATCAAATATGTTCCAGGCATTTGAGAAATAGTACTGCCTCAGAGCCAGCAATTTCAGCACACATTCTGCAGTAAAGATGGTAACAAAGAGTATATTGATTTTGCTGAGGACGTTTGTCTTCGTTTCACTTTGCTCATAGGTTTCCACCATCATCGTGATCATGTTGAGGCAGATGAGACCCATGATGACAACATCAAACATTTGGGATGTTACAATGTCAAAAAGGAAACCTTGGTATCTGTTCTAGAGGGGGGGAAAAAATACTTCTGACATCAGTTATAAAAATAAGGAGCACCCATCCATACATGTTTCCGACATTTCCAATTTTTATGTTGCAAAGTCACTCAGCTACAATGAAGTCAGAGGAATTGGAGAAAGGCAGAGTACAAAAATGACATTAAAAATCCCTTCCCATCTTGAAGTTTTATCAGTTCAAAAGTGAATATAAAACCCTAAATAATATTTATGCAGAGAACTTAATAAATATTTAACCCATAAAATAATTCAGTCAACTTTTTGGTGTGGAACTGACTTTAGAGCACTGTGTTAGTATCAATGTAAAGACAACATGAATAATCTATATGCAATATATAAATATATGCACTTTTCAGTGAATTAAATTGCATTTTTGCAATGCATTTTCCCAGTGAAGAATTTAGTTTACCAAGGGTCTTGGAATGGGTTTTTGAGGTTTCTTGGATCCCAACTTTTTCATTGCATTGTAGTATTTTTTCTGTTCTTCTGTCATAAAGATATCTTCCCCACCTAAGTATAGAAAGAAAAGTCACTGTTATTTGATGAGAAGTAAAACTATTGTACTTAAAATGTCTAAAATTCTGGAAACTGGCATTCCTTCCTTTTTTACACCTTGCTTTTACTGGCTCCTTTCATATCATGAAACTGTGTCCGAAAAATCAGCGGCACAAACCAGCCATTCACAGGGTAGAAGTCTTGGTGTGAAACTTAGCTCACTCAAAAGGCATGGACAAACTCAAACAAAAAACATGGACAGGATCAAATCTTTCCCTGGCTTCCCACGTGCTGGTCTTGCTGGATATCCAAATCATTCATCAGAGCATCTGTAGCAGACCACTTTCTAAATAACCAGTCTCCTGTCATGCTGAGTTTCCCAAAAGGAGTGAAATTTTAAGAGGCTTTGAAATGTTTGGGGAACATACAGGTGTTCAGATTACAGTAGGGAAAAAAAGAGAAAGTTATTTCTTGTAACTTCATTATTAATGCTCTGGTAACTGCCAACAAAAGTTTTAGATTCCATGTATAGGACCTTGCTCTCTAAAGCACAAGCAATACACTTATCTTTTTCTTTTGCTGGTTGAAGTTGTCAATGATCACACCAACGAAGAGGTTCAGGGTGAAAAAAGATCCAAAGATGATGAAGAACACAAAGTAGAGATACATATACAGATTGCTCTCCATATCTGGCTGATCATCTTTCTGCAAGAATGAGAAGCAGCTTGAGAAATAACACACAGCAATATGGGCCAAATTCAGAATAATCTTCATATTGAAGCTCCTCTAAAAAATTTATTCCATGAGGACCTAAGATTTACAGCCTTACTGCTAATTGTGACAAAAGTGGTATAGTTTAAAACTACCAATAACGCGTAACACAAAATTTTGTTTGAATATTCTTGACATGATTTTCATAGGCATTGCAGCAGCACCAGTTCAGTTCCTTCCATAAGAACAAGAGCTATACATTTTTCAGTACATGAAAATTCAACCAAACTATGTAAAAGTCAAATTTCAAGCTCTTGCCATTAAACTGCTTGGCCTAGATATGTTGTTGTTCTTTTTTCTCTTCTTAGCAAAAAAACTTCTGTGATGATTATTATGAATAAAAACAAAATTGGAAGAAGAAAAATAACTTTTCAATTGAAACACAAAGAAGAAAAACATTAAAACACATACACAAAACATATCAATATATGAAAATACTATTATTAGTATATTCATATTTTTATATATTGTTTTTATTTTCATATATAATATTAGCAATATTATAATATTAAAATATTTTANAATAATTCCCCATTGCAACTGAGGAGCTTTAGGATACTATGAGTAATTTTCGGATTAAATATTTACATCATACAACAAAAAATAATTACTGGTAGTATTTAGCACAAACAGCAGATGTAGAAGTGCAAAATGAATACTGCATTTGCAGAAAGTGGCAGCATTCACAAAAAGTATGGTTTGAATACAATGACTGACCTCTCGTGAATCTACTGCTGCATACATGATGTCCATCCAACCCTTAAATGTTGCCTGGAATGAGAGATTATGGAAAATGTATTGGACTTTGACCTTAAAAGTCTTCATATAAGTTGCAATATCCGAAGGACACTGACTGGAGGGAGAGGCTTTGCTATGCTCACACGCACAAAGCACCGAGCTCTGGCTGCTGCTGTGCGTGGCATTCTCAGCCTCATTAGGATATGAAGGCTCTCAAGGGGGAGACAGAACACTTTATCCTATGATTCTGACAGCAAACCTTCATCAGCAGGCACTAAAGGCCATGCAACCCTCTTGGCTGAACAAATCCACATTTTGGCAGAAAAGGTCACGATTTGCCTCAGAATTCCTTCTGAGATGGATTCCAGCTCTCAGGATCATGAAACTGGTGGAGGCTACAACAGCACTTGCCCACCAAATGTTCCTTTATCATCTGGAAAATCACAGCAGGGTTTCACCCATCCCCTTTTTCCATTTATGTGCATGAACAGCCAGCTACAAGGAGACAGCAAGATGCAGGATATTTCACTTCTTGCATTACCCTCAGAGACAAGTTAGGAATTGATGAAAGGTCAAGCCCATCTGACAAAGTGCTGGCTACTGAGGACAAGCAGCACTTACCACCTGAAGAAGAGCCAGGTAGCCAGAGCCAACATTATCAAAATTGACTTTAACATTGACCCAGAATATTTTTCCAGTGGTGTTATACATCTCACAGTCTGTTTTGTTCTTGATGTCGGTACTTATTTCGGAATTTTCGTCTGTCATATTGACACATTTCCCAAACTTCCCAGCAAAGAGGTTCACTCCCATGATGCTGAAGATGAGCCAGAAGATGAGGCAGACGAGCAGAACATTCATGATGGAAGGGATGGCTCCCAGGAGAGCATTGACAACAACCTTGGATGAAAAGAGGGAGGAAAAATACGTTTTGGAAAATGGATGAGCCCAGGTATCTGTAAGCAGTCAGTTAGTCATCTCTGCAAACAAAAACAGATGTTTTCCATGTAAATACCAGTCACAGCTGGCAGGGGGACCTCGAATAATATCTTTAGGCTTTATCTGTTTGGCTTTCAAAGCTATAGTTGATACTTCTTGGTCTGCTGTGAGACCCTACTACTAATAAAATGTAAGTCCACCCTTTTTTTTTTTTACTTTCTCTTGTTTTTAGAAGATTTGTTAGATTTGTTAGATTTGTTAGATTTGTTTCTTTGTTTTAGACTTTATTAACATAAAATTTCTGAAGTATTCATCCTTGAGCATTAGTGCAGAGGATTATTTTTAAGACTGTCAAAAGTAATTCTTAAAAGGATCAGTAAAAATTCTCCACTAGTAATTTTCTTCATTTATTTTTAGTGGATTCTGATTGTGT
>VZTT01036429.1:22586-40128 GCA_013400855.1 Buphagus erythrorhynchus | reverse complement strand
CACCATGGACATAGCAAACCTAGTGAATTCAAAATCTTACTTTATTTTTTTACTAGTCTTTTCCACATGTTGATTGACTTACATATGAGTATAAAAATCTCCATCTCTGTAAAGAACTTTTTGTTAGGTAATTTGGCATGGAAGAAGCTATATAAATGTAAATTTTATAAGATCATATAAGTAGGTCAAACATCTTTTTGTATAATTAGATCTACAGTAATAAAAATCACATTATAATTTAGAAAAAAAACCAACCCCAAATACTTCTTTGGCACTTGAACAGCTAATAATGTCATGCTCAACATTACACACTAGGTTTCCAGGCGTTATGGAAATTAGTCCTTTTAGGGGGCTATCATTAAGCCATGCCAAACAAGAAAATTTTCTCCTTTGTAACTTATTGAAGAGACTCTGTAAGCACTGGGAAATGGCATAGGTTGTACTCTGTCTAGATTGATTTCTTGTAATTTCTGCTTTTTATAATTTTCTAGACTGTTAATACTGTAATTTGTTAGCTTTTCAGTAGCTTAAGGGGGCCCACAAGAAAGCCCTAGAGAAACTTTTCACAAGGGCTTGTAGGGAATGACCTTAAGCTGAAGGAGGGCAGGTTGGGATTAGATATTAGAAAGAAATTCTTTATAAGGAAATAAGGTGGTGAGGCACTGTAACCAATTGTCCAGAGAGGCTGTGGATTCCTCATCCTTGGAAGTGCTCAAAGCCAGGTTGGATAGGGCTTTGAATAACCTGATCTAGTGAAAGGCATCCCTACCCAGGGCAGGAGGTTGGAGCTAGATGGTCTTTAAGGTCTCTTCTAACCCAAACCATTCTGTGATTCTATGATTCTGTTAACTCCACCTGATAAAACCATAAGAGATGCTACCTGCCATGGTGACCAGAGACAGATTACAGCAGAGTCAGAATTGCATGCATAGTTGTACCTCTTCCTTGGGACAATATGTAATGTTAGAAACAGCTGGGTATGTTGTAATTAAATACTATATGTTGCTGTGTATTGCCATTCATGTGCTTAGTAAGAATGATCATATATATTTTCCTGTAACACTAACAGATTTTATCAAATATAAACAATCATGTAGGTTGCAGAAAGTAAATTAATTTAATTTAGAGTTATAAAATGGGATAGGAGTAAGTCAGGACATTGAGCAATGAGGGACCTCATATCTCCTTGTCCCCCTGCTTAGGCGCAGAGACAGTCTTGTGAAAAAATCATGGCCCACAGCGGTCTGCACAAAAAACACCTGTCCAGGAACCTGGGCACCTCCACCAGAGAGAAACTTGGACTTAGTGTCCATAGCTGTCTCCTTTAAAGATAAGAGGTCCATTTGATTACAGATTTGACAAGTATGGCAATATTTGTCTCCTATTCCCACTGGAAAGACAGGAAAAGGTTCACCTGAGGAGAGGCAAGGCTGAGCCATAAGGAGGTAACAAGGCGTTTCCATAAGATGCAGGTGCTACAAGAAAAAAATGTCAGCACGTGCATTAAGAAGAACAGACGACTGCAGGGAGATCCCATACAAGGCGCTGAGATGACACTAACCTTCAGAGTCAAAATAAAATCATAGATTATAACTGGACAGTATTCCTACTACTGAAAATAAAAACAAAATTAAACCCAAACTGAAACAAAGAACAAACAAAAAAACCCCAGCCAAACAAACAAGCAAAAAGACAAACATGAAAAGGGTGTAAGGATATCCTGAGTAAGACTTTAAGGCTGATGAAATGGACTGATAAAATAATTTTGCTACTAATGCTTCTAGAAAGCAAAAAATAATGTAAACATTAGCTTGGCATAATGCCTTGTGTCCTGGCTTCTCATGCCGCTGAGGATGACTGGGGGAGAAAAGAAATGGTTCCTCTACTGAAGGAATAATGTGAGAGCAGTTCACGGTCACCCACTGCTGCACTGGCACCCAGTTTCTCCAGTGTCATGGACCATGCAGGTCCGCTGCACTTGTAGATGTCCTGTGATAACCAAAGCACATAAAAAAGACCAAGATTCAGCTCTTTCCCATTTGATGTACAGCTTTTCCAGAGCCCGGAGGTGTCAGGAACAGTTTTGTCATCTATGCCTACTAATGCTAAGATCTCCTCTTGGAAGGAAGAATCAGCAAGGAGATCTGGGTACAGACTTGGTAGAGATCTTCAGCATCTAATTGAGAGAAGGTAAAAGAACAAGGTCCCTCTGCCGATAAAAAAAGCCTGATTTTTTTTCTGAAGTGCCTGGAATCACATTCTATGGGGTATTTCCTAGTAAAGAAAACTCCATATCGGCCAGCCATAAAATTAGCATTTGCTGTACCTAAGAAAGAGTTCTGGTAGGGAAAAGAAATGTGACCTAAGATATATAGATACAAAATTACCTGTATCATTTTTATGCCACGCTGTCTTGCTAGTTATGCTTCATGAAAAAAGGTAATGGTATAATGCTGATAACAGAATTCCTTGACAAATCAGAGGTAGGATAAAAATGTCGTCTCAATCTTTGGTCTGTAGTAGTAACAAAGTAACAAAGTAAACCACTCCAATGATACACAGACTTCTGGTTGAGTTTTAAAAATGCTTGTCAAAATCACTTGAGAAGGAAAATACTCAGAAGGTTAGCAAGCTGAAATGAGCAACAGCGTTTATCTTGTTACCTCAGGTTATTCTCCTGTCATTTGTGGTGTACCTCCTTCACGCATGCAAGCCTGGTGTTTGCCAGCAGATGTTTATATAAAGTTTGCTATAATTATGAAAACCTGAGATGTTTGACTAAACTTTCCAATTTAGATAGCAAGTAATTAAGTAATGACTGCTTTGTTTAACGTGCTTGTGTTGCATAAAAACATGGTAAAGGTGTTTGGGGTAACATTAAAAGTCTGAGTGTCAGTAAAAAAAAAGAAGAAAATGTGGTCAGAGTTTTCAGCTGCAGAGTGAATGTTCCCAAAACCTGGATTACTTAGCTGACCTTACAGTTTGTCTGGACTTAACCCATCCCAGATGATACCTTGGAGAAGACATCCTGGCTACTGAAGGACAAATGATGTGTGGTGGCTGTGGGGATCAGAAATATTAACAAACCAGTGTTTCTTCACTCTTTGACCAACAAGTCATTAAGAATATCGGAGGCAGCAGAAATACCAGCATTTTTGGCTCTCTTTAGTGGTTGCTGGGCCTTGAAAGGAGGAGAGCCCCTGCAGTTAATGGCAGAAGTCATTAAGCCAATATACTTGGGAAGAGAGATGAATGGCAGAAAAGGGGAGAGGATCACGGAAAGAGGAACATGGCCACTCCTCTAATCCCCAAAATAGTGCTTTGGTGTGCCTTGCATGTCCCTCTCAGCACTGGGCACTCCTACTTGCTCCATGCCATTGAGGACATGGACATATATTGTCTTCATGATGTAGTGCAGGAAGATTTGATGGCTAGGATTTGATTAACTGTTTTCGTTTAAACTGTCATTTATTTATTCAATATAGCAGCAAAAGCTTACTGCTGTTGAGTGTGAATTGTTCTGCTAACTGCAATGGAAGTAGTTTTCACTGACACTAAAACATAGTCTTCTTACCTCTTTTTTGTTACTTTTTAAAATGACTGTTTATAAAGGTTTTCAATGTAACTGAATGAAAAACCAGGACCAGCCTGCATATAGTTTTAGCTGCTAAAGTATTGCCAAGGAAGAAAATTAATATTTCTTTCAAGAAATCATTGAAATGTTCCTTTGAATATGAAAGAAATCTGTGTATCACTGTTACTTTCAGGCCACTCCAGGCAATTCTGTTAATACTATTGCCTGTGGCAGATGCCTCTCCTTAGCAGAGCTGAAGGCAGGATGAGATCTGACTTCTCTGAGCTGGAACTGAAAATTTTGCATGGTGAAAAAGTCCTCCTAATATTTAACATTAAACTAGTCCCTTTTACTTAAGCAGTCACAATCCTTTACAAGACTTAGCTAATGAAGCCTTACAACACCCTGTCGTGCACTGTAGGAAAGTGCTGTATAGGATTATTAGATTGAAGCACTGCCAGCTGGCACAGAGCCCTGTGAAAGTTGTCATGCTGCTCCACCAGGCATGAGACCGACTGGGTTAGAGACCTGCTTGGCTGCTCTCCACCACCAAAAGCAGACAGACAGATCTCTCTGAAGGTGTTCAGGGGATGTATCAGTTGTGGCACGTTTGATTATGACACTCAGATTTAATTCCTTTTCTGTAAAAATAAACTGACTCCTCATTAAGGCAGTTACAAGATGTTGTAACTGCGCTCGGCATTGCAACCCTGCCTTCTCTATTATGAGCTCCTTGTGTCTTCCTTCAACTCCTCCTCCTTGCAACCTTTTTTTTTTTAGGTCTCCAGAAGTGAAATGGAAAGCCTGAAAAAAACATTTAAATTCTTTAGTCCTTCGCCTTGTAAATGTTAAGGGTGCGCTGGTTATGACAGTATGGTTGGCACTGAGACTTCATCAACATAACACATCACAGACCTGACAACACAGAGCTGTGAAATTGTAAATGAGTAGTCAGGATCAGAAAGGACCAGGTAACAATGGAGAAGGCAAGGACAACAAAAAGGTAATGGTTTAGCTCTCATTAAAACAGAGCAGTACTGATTGCTAAAAAACTGACTAGCCAGGCATTTTTGATGGTAAAAGAGCTGAATGTTTTAAACTTGTTATGAAAAACCTGCCTGTTGGGGCATAAAAAGGCTTAGGCTGTCCTATTTCTCCCACAGTGTTCACACACTGGGTGCACACAGCAGCAGAGGCATGTGCCTGCTCACAGGCAGAGCACAAAGTACTGACCCCACAGCAGCCTATGGAAAAGCTTGGGAGCAGGCTGGCCAGAGGAGCAGCCTTGAGTCCAGCAAGCTTGGTATGGCTCCTGACAGCTGATCAGAAAGGGGGAAAAGACAAGGGAAAAAACAACCAGCTAAGCTTCATTAAAATCGTACATCAGCCCTTGGCAATAATGGATCTGAATAGCCTCAGTTAGATGATGCTTTTGTGCTGGTGCAGCCAGTTCAGTCCCAGCTTATTTTAATTCTTCTTATTAGGGACAGTGCAGGGCTTGGCTGCGGCATTGACAGTGCTTTCAGCATTGATGTGACTTCAGGTGGATGCTGGTGGTAACAGTGGCAGTGGCAGCTGGTGCTGTGGTGCAGCACAAGGCATTCCCAGGGTCCTGTGTGGCACAGAACCACTGGTGTCACACTCCTGTGCCCAAAGCCAGGCTGCCACAGCTGTTTTACTGCCATTATTTGGGATACTCTGAGCCACTCCCAGGTCCTCTCCCCTCAGGTTCTCACAGTAGATTTTGAGATATGGTTTTGATCTGAGCTTCCCAGCAGCAGTGGGAAGGCCCTGCAGCTAAACACTGAAACCAAACTATGAAATGCCCTCTCTCTCAAAACCCAGTTCAGAGCCAGGAGTTCTGTCTTGGACACATAGAAGTGGGAGCCATCTTACTGGTTTGGATCTCAGTGGAATTTTCTCAGGTGTTTTGTGACAGGGCATCCCAAGTTTAATGGTAGTAAGCAAGTTCTGTTGTGTTTTTCACAAGTGTCTGGGCTTGCCTTAGATACAATAATGTTGATGACATTTTTTTTTGTAGAAAGCAGCGTGTGTTTGAGTCACACAGAGTGTTTTGCCTTCTCTTATTCAGGGTTTCAAATAAACACAGTGTACAGCTATCATTAGAAGGAGTTATCCTTTGGGCATAATCTAACATGCATTTTCTTTATACTCACTATGTGCCTGGAACATCATGATCAAATTGCAAAAGTGTGATAATCCCTTGCTCATCATATTTATTTAGTAATAGCAAGACCCTCCAAAGAGCTTATTTTAATAGCTCTTCTTTCTTCATAGCTTTTAATGAAACCCATCTTTGAGAATTAGGCCAATGAATTCAATGACTTGGGTTTTTTTATTATTGCAGTTTTGTAGATGACTCTCTAGTGTTTCAGTGTAGTTTCTAAATATAACTGTAGTGTGTATTTTTTTTTCTGCAACAGCTCTTAAAAGGGCAGTTTGCTTCAATGCCAAGTGCTTTCTGAATTCTTCTTTCTTACTTAAATATGTTTTTAATCTCTGTACTAATTATTTTACATGCATTCTGTGTATCATTGCTGCCAGTCAACTCTTAAAACATTTCTGTTCTAGACCTAATTTCTGTTAGGAGACCTTTCCTGTCTTGTCTTTATTGCATTCACCCCTTTTCCAGTGGGTTTGCATACACAATTGCAAAGCACGGTCTTCTGAGATTCACTCATGATCCACAGGTTTTGCAGGGCTGAAACACGATCCCTTGAGACTCAGTCATGATGCATAGATTTTGCATGGATTAATTCCAACAGATGTGACCTATGGCTGCATTCAGACCAGCATAACATACAGCTGTCTCTGAAAAGGTCATCTTTATTATTTTTATAACAATGCCATTACTTGCTTTTTGCTCTGTCTAAAAAGACAAGGTGTTTCTTGGGGACAGGATGAAGAGTTTTTGATATGTGCATTAGAGGTGACATATGCCAGCACTCAAGGAATCATTGGGGCTGCCTCCCACCTTGGGAGTGAAACTCCCTTGGGAGCTGGCTGTTTTGGCAGTCTGTGTAGATTTGGCCTTCTGTGTGGGCCATAGCTGCTAGCTGTACAGCTCAGCCAAAGACCCCTGTCCCTTTCTCCAAAGTGGTGTCAGAACCTCCTACTTGGCAAAAATAGACTCTTTCTTCCTGTTTTACTCAATAGTATCCTCATTGGAAGGGCTTGATTCCAGCAGAAATGCACAAGGGAAACTGTAGGAAGCCACATCACTCTTCTTTGCCCTTTGTATGCAAAATCCAGCTGTAATTGCACACTTGGTACTTGTAGAACTTTATAATTCATATGTGTGCAGAGGATAAATGACATGTTGTTTCTCTATCAAATAAGGACTCAGAAATACAACAGGCCAAAGAGGACATAGTAACATTTTCATTGCTTTCTATGTTTGTATCCCTTAATATCACAGCAGTCTTTGCTGTCCTCTTTTCTGTGCCTAAAACATCTCTGAATGTGCCAAATGACAGTGGTTAGCATTCAAGCTAAATTGCCAAGCAAAGGCATCTTGAGTATCAGGCAGAGCAAAGTTGAATTTTGCTGTTTGTGTCTGCTTAATACAACTTGGATCTATTATTTCTGTTCAATTTCAACACAGCTTTGAGTTTGATTATTCCTTTAGAAATTGCTAACTGCTTTTTATTAAATTACAGCAAATCTCATATTATGTGAGGTTTCACTTTGACGTAAGTGAAAGATGTTGGTGCTGAGGCTCCTTGGTGGAGCAGATGTGCATGTATTAGCTCTGAGCACAGACTAATATCACCAGCGTTGCCCTTTGAAAGCTCTCCCTCTGTGTTTAGGTCTAAAGCAAACACTTGCAGATGTAACTCAAGGCTTTGCTGTTTGAGGGTGGGGGGCAGGAAGAGGGAGAAAGGGACAAGACTGAGGAAGTAAGTATTTCATTACTCAGCATGTCACATGTCCTACTTAGAATGTCAAGAAATTAGAGCTTCAGTACTCTCAACAGTGGGAGCTGAAATGCAAGAAGGACTATGCAGAACCTTGTTGAAGTGAAGAACACTGCTCCTTTCTGAGCCAGTACCTGGAAAGAAAAGGCTTCTAGTAGCTTCAGAAAACATATCCCCTTAGAGTGGACATATAAAGGTAATTTTAAGGGATGAAGGTGAGAAACTGCAAAGGGTATCCAAAATGTTTATGAAAGGAGATATATGTGAGGGCATTGTGTGGGAAGAAGAGTCACCTTACTACCTGAGAGATATTTAAACTAAAACATGGCCCAGGAAATATCTAGATGAGAGAGATATAAACTGCGTAATGACAGGACTGTACACAAGTGTCTGTTTATTATAATTTTAATTAGCAGCAACAGCAGAAGATCTTCTCAGCCATATAGTAAAACTCAGAGGAGATCCTGTAGAAATTACTTAGAATACATAAGTGAAAGTGGATCTGTCTTCTGAGTGGCTGACTGTGGGTGAGATGAGCCTGCAGTGCTGAGCTTAGTAAAGCAGATTCACTCAGGTGTTCCACCAGACATAGAGATATGTCCTTCCAGTTACCAGAAGCTCCTGAATTCCATGATCTGGCCACATTGATTCCTGATTCCAAGAGTTGTGATCACAGTTTCTCATGCATATAGAGAGGGCAGTGAGCCCAGGAGGGACAGAGTACAAGCTGTTTTTGTGTTTTCTCCAAAACCTGGGTCTTCAAACTTCTACAAATCTTGAAAACAGCTGTAAAGCTAGAAGACCCCTGTCCACTGAGCAAGACAATCAGCCCCTGCCACCCCTGCCAGTCCTGCCTTGAATGTACTTTTTTTGCCTGCCTAGGCTGGTGTAAAAGCATGTCCCTCATCTTGTTGTTCAGGATTTGTTAGAAATGACAGCAGCAGTGGATGGAGATTCCTCTCTGAACCTGTACCAGGGCAGTGAAACTATGATACCTTCCCAAAGGAACTGCTGGAAGACTGGCGAGTGTGACCTGGGTGCATCAATGTCACGGTGGACACTTCCCTGCACACATCTACACTCTACCCCTGCACTTGGCACTGCAGGCTCCATCATATGGGCTTCTATGGATTCACCAGGTTGCTGGCCAATTGAAAGTCCCATGCATAAGTCAAGATGTTAAAGATCAGAGGCCTTTGATCTGCCTACAGTGTAAAACCTATGACCACACATCATGTTCACTGGCCAAGAGATCCAGAAATAGGCAAAAAACATAACTGGAGCCTGAAATCAGACAGGAGTCTCATAACTTGAGAATGATAATTGTGTGCTTATTAAATTGATAGAATTAAATTATTTTTGCCATTGTTAAGGATAGAGAAATAACATGACTGGTACGAGCTGGCTAGGAATTTACTATTAATACAGACTAATATAGACTTGTTTGTTTTTAAAATGTTGCACTATCCCACTGCAAACACCTTCTGGCTGCCTATCTCCCTAAAAGACTATGCCTCAAATAGCAGCTCAGCTTCCTTAGAAGGTGCTGGAGGAATTACTGGGGAAAGTGCAGCTTGATCTCATAGACAAAGTAGTGGCCAATGCTCTTAGTGTTGAGGGGATGCTCTCGCAGAGGGACTTTGTAAATGTCAGAAACAAGTTCTCCCTCTGAACTGTGGCAGCTGAATTAGTAACTGGGACTGGTTCCCTCTGCAACCACACTCATTCCCATAAAGTGACCGCAGCACAAAGAGAACAAGATTAGTCAAAGGATTCTGTAAGACATAAACCCCCATATTTTACTTGGAAGTTTCAAGGAGGGTAATAAGCATGGAAAAATGCCAGTGTTGACCGGCTTCCTAAGTGGTAGGTAGCAGTGTTGTGTGAGTAGAGGTTGTGGGTTGCCTCTGGCTGATACACTTCCCTGCAATGGGCACAAACCTGAAACCCAATCCTGACAGCAGCTTGGGAAAGGTCTTCTTCACCGTTATCACCAGAGGTGAGCAGAGCTGATGCCATTCTAACCATGCTTCTCTGCTTGCGAGTTGAAATGCAGAAATTTTGCTGAGAACAAAGAGGTTTCAGTAAGAGGAGAGAAGCTGAGACTGAACTTGGGAGAAGGAGAATGTAAAGTTGGGAGAGGATGAGAAAATGATATTCACACTTTTTTTCCCCATTGTTCTCTCCCTTTGTCAGCTGCTCTCCATTCTAGACCTGTTTACCAGCCAGGTCATATCAGACTGCTTTACATGGAAATTCTGATGCTGACTGACTTAGTGACTCCCAAAGAAACATCTAAAACATCATTAATGTACATGTGGGTTGTTTAAGTAGGCTTATGTTTAAAGATTGAAATAAATTTGAAACTTGTAGAAAGAACAACAGGAGGGAAAATATTCAGTCTCAATTTTCCCTCTGAGAAAGTAGCAGTCAGAAGTTATTCTCATAACTGAGGGGGTGCAGTCAAGTCTTCCTACAATTAGGGCCCCAAAGTGTGAAATTGAAGGTTAAAAATATCTCCAAAACAATAAAGACAATAGTAGGATAAATAAAGAGGGGAAAATTTCAGGGAAATCTGGCTCAAACGGAGATTCTGTAAGGAGAAGTCATCTGACTGTTTCCCAGGATTAAATCCCAGGCTGGAGATGGAGCCAAGCTAGAACACTGCTGACAAAGGCAGGCAATGTTTTATCTTTCCAGGACAAGGCAAAAAACAGGCAGAGGGCTGTGGCTTGCTTCCCTGTGGTCTGGCCTGGATCCATGAAAGGTTAGTCTCATATAAACACTTGCAGAGAAAGTTGGTTTTTGGGTCCCTTGGGGTGAATGTATTCACTGAGTCCCAGGGAGAAGGTGCAAAGTCTAATGTGAGGGAGGAATGGGGTAACTGTGCAAGTTATTCACCTCACTCCCAAGTGATTGGTGAATATTGGAAAAAAATTAGATTCTCATAAATCTGTTTCCTCTGATCTCTCTTATATTATATTTTATAAGCACTGGAGTACTATCTAGGGTCTGGTTTCCATTCTAAAATGTTTCAGTGATTTTTCTGTCAGACAAAACATGCATTCTCCTCACTGAGAATAAACAAGCATAGCTCCTGTAAAGGAAACATTCCTCCTATCCCTTGGGGAGCCTTGGCTTGTGGAGTCATGTCCTAGATACCAGTGTGTCACATCTAGATGCCAAGGTGTCAGATCCATCTGGCATCCATGGGTAGGTCACAGTACCTCTGCAGAGGGAGATGAGAGGAAGGACCTGTATTTGAATTGGCTTAGTGAGAGGTTTGGTCGACAGACCGGGACTGGATAGGTGGCCTGGTAACACCCACTCTGCATTTTTGCTTTCTGGATCCAAAGGCACTGGCTTAAATACAGTCCAGGGCCATCATCTTACAGCTGTAGTGATGGAGCTGGTTTGCAAGGCTGTGGTCCTTAAAAAGCTGAGTTAATTGAGTCTTAGAGGATCAGGAGACAGATACAGCTCCCAAAAGTAATGTCTGGTCTGATATGAGCTTTTGAGGACATAAAGTGATCACTTGTTTGAAAGAAAGGTTGTGGCAGAACTACTCTATTAAAATAATTCATATGTGGTCCTTTGAAATGCACGAAGAGCTTGGAACAAAGCTGAGCCTGTTTGAAAAGAAAAGCTTTCAAAGCATAGTGTGAGAAGCCAATCTAGTTTTGTTACGCCTCAACAATGGCTGCCGAAGGCCTGTGGGGGAAGGGTTGCACATGTGGCATGTCCAGGAGGCAGCCAGGAGAAGATCCAGGAGGAAAGGCTTGTTTCTGGGGAGACTTCGCTTGGCCACCAGTTCATGTCTCGCCTGGGACAGGCAGCGGGCAGGGGAGCCCCTGCTGCAGACACTGCACGGCAGAGACACTGCATCACAGGGCAAAAGGTCTCTCCTGCACCCATGGACTGCACTGGGACACGGCACGGGGCCAGCCGTGTCCATTCCCTGCCCTCCTGCCCGATCCCCCTCACCCGTGTCCATTCCCTGCCCTCCTGCCCGATCCCCCTCACCCGTGTCCATTCCCTGCCCGATCCCCCTCACCCGTGTCCATTCCCTGCCCCCCTGCCCGATCCCCCTCACCCATGTCCATTCCCTGCCCTCCTGCCCGATCCCCCTCACCCGTGTCCATTCCCTGACCCCTGCCCGATCCCCCTCACCCGTGTCCATTCCCCGCCCCAGGAGCCGCCGCAGGCCGGCAGCGGGCACGGCCCCTCCTCGGGACATCGGCCTCACTGCCCGAACTCTGGGGGGAACGCCCTCTTTTCCCTCTGCCTCCTCTTTCTCCCTCTCTCTCTCTCCCTCTCCCTCTCCCTGCCATTTTTCTTCCTCTTGCTCTGTCTTCTATAGCCTTCTTTAGTAAGGTAACCCCTTTTCATTTTGTCTTTTCGTTACGGTTCTCAGATACAATGTTTACCTTGTTTGGCCTAACTTCGTTCCTGACCATCTATTTTTAAAAGAACTCCTCGCAGTTCCCCACACTGGAACATGACACATAGCCACAAGTTTTGTAGAATTGAACAGTACTGCTTTGGAACACATAGATAATCATGCTGGCAGATGTTACTTGACATTATTACTGCTTGTTTCTTTCTCCAGGGAGGGCAGTGCAGGGTGTCTGCTGCCTGGCCGGTCAGGTCTCCTCTGGGAGGTCCTCAGAGAACAGTTACTTCTCCATTCCCTTCTCTAAAGCTTTTGGAGAAAAGTGGGGTCATGGTCTTTGGAAGACTTCAGCACAGCTTTCAGGCAATGGAGAAATTTGATGTAAGGATTCAAATGGAGTTGAGGGCTTAAACCACAGCCCTCACAGAGCTGGAGCAAATGAATAGTTCTAGCAGTATCCACAGCACAGGGCTCTCTATTATGCTGGCACGTGAGAAGAGTGATACAGGACGTGGGCTTGCTGAAAGCCAGATAGGAGTGAACGTGCAAGGTAAGCGGGGTTGGATGGGAGCATGTTGCCTAACTGGAGTTTTTGACACGTCACCAGCCTCTGTAAGGTGGGCTGGGAAGATCCTTCCACGTAGTTTGCAGGCAGCTGGAGTGTGTTACCTTGCTGGAACATGCTGACCTCTGTTAAATGGTTATGGTAGAGTTCTGTGGAGACGCTTTCATGAACATGCTTCTGGGCTTTGTTTAGAGGAAAAAGAAACAGTTCTTGGAGGGTCTGTAAAAAACAATGTGTATAGAGTGTGTGTATACACTTATTTATGTATATATGCATAGTTTCTCAATTTAGCATATGGAGTTAGGATGGAAAAAAAGAATTTTGAATCTACCAACCTTGAAAAGACATACTAATGCAGAGCCAAAACACGAGAATCTGACCTAGGTCGGTTTATACATGCGAGCAAAAATATTTATTCAGCTAGTAAGTATTTGATTAACCTTTGTTTATTGCTTCAAGATGAGAGACAGTTAAAATACAGGAACTCATGGATTATATTTTTGCTTTTTGGCTAGTGTTCACTTCCTCCACAGAGAAAAATATGCTGTAGTTAGGAAAAGAAACTTTTCTTTCTCATCTCAAAATCTGTATTTCAAACTCCAGAGTTGAACTCAAGTGAAATGCACCCATCCTTTCTTTTTTTTCTCTTAAATTTTTGAACTAAAGAAGACAGAAGTAATGTGAGGCTGTGCATCATGTAACTCTCATGATGTGGCTCACATGGAGATACAGGCCAAAGCATGTGCAAAGTTTCTGCTTTCTGGGTTGGAGAGAGACAGGGACTATTTTATTTGTAATCTAAAACTAACATTTAACTCAGTGTTAAATGTTAAACACTGCGCCTTTTTAGGCATTTTCTGCTTCTAAGGCTTTACTTTACAAGATGTCTTACACTTCAAACTTGCATGTTCCAAAGGGAGGACACAAACCCCTCTTTTAGCTGTGTATTGCTGCTAACAAGACCCATCTGCCACAGCCACATACCTTCCTAGCTTGGGTCAACAAAGTGGCTCTGCTGCTCTGTGCAAGGTTACGACATGTGGCAGTTTAAAAGCTACCATGAAATTTCCCATTTTTCCCCCTGCTATGTAGTCCAGATTAAGAATTGTTTTGTTCTGAATAACCTGATGGGAGCATGTTGCAATACAGAGAGGGATTTCTGTTGCTGGCTTCTGATTTACAGAGACTGAGAAGAGGGTCATTGTGAGAAGGATCAACCTGAGAGCTATAGCACATGTGGGGTGGGATTAAGAAAAGTGGTAAATGTTCTGTGACATTTCAGGACTGTAACAAAATAGAGCAAGATGTTTGGATGTAGCCCACAAAAGAAATCTCAGCTATTCAAGCAATTTTAAAGGGTTTTAAAAATTTTGTTGTTGTCATTTTTTTTTTGATTTCTTTTTACTTTAAAAAATAATTGTTCTCAATAGGTAAAGAGTGAACTAAAGCTTTGCATGCCTTAATAATTTGTTACTTGAGAAAAATTTTTGAATCTGAATTGACAAGGAAAGAGCACTCTGACAGTGTGCATTATTCCTTGTCCAAAACCAAGTTTTGATGGTGTAAATTATTTGGCAGTTGGAGCAGGAAGAAACTCCATCTGAGGTACTGTTAGAGGATTAATCTAGTGTAATACTGCATGTGGAAATGACAGTAGATCTTCCTTTCTGCTTTTGCAGTACAGCATTTTTAAAACAGCATCTAGTAGAACATG
Organism: Buphagus erythrorhynchus; assembly: GCA_013400855.1. Classification (NCBI taxonomy): domain Eukaryota; kingdom Metazoa; phylum Chordata; class Aves; order Passeriformes; family Sturnidae; genus Buphagus; species Buphagus erythrorhynchus. Next base: position 25,944 of record VZTT01036429.1, on the reverse strand, counting down.
CTTTAGACAAAAATGTGAACTCAGCTATGAATAACACAAGGGCATCATTACTAACAGCTGTAGTGGCTTTTCAGGAGGAATCTCCAAAGCCACATGTCCATCTTTGATAAACTCCAAATCAACCAGTGATCATAAGGTGCTCTCAGGCAGTGTTTTGCAGTTTAGCTGACACTGATATTTCCACTGTGTATGTATCTGTCCACCCAGGAGAGCAGCTCTGTGCAGCTTTCCTCCTAAGAGCCAGGGTGGGTAGAAAGTCATACAATGCACAGTGTTGTTATTTAGCAAACGTTAATGTTTTAGTTTTGTGGTAAAGTCCTGTCTTGAGTTTCCTGTTCCAAATAAACTCTTTAGCAAAACTGGACCCGTAGGTTTGGTTTCTAAGCTGTTTTAGCTCCCCAGATGGCACAGGAGCCCAGCCCTGCACACAGCTGAGATGATGGAGGTGGAGGCCAGGAAGGACTGCCCCAGCCTCATGCTCTACTGCTTTGTGTGAAGGGCAGTATCTCTTTCTTTTGCCTATGGACAGTCACATTTTATTAATGTTTGCTTTTCTTGCTGGACACAATGAAGTAATTAATTAGATAGTCAAAAAATCTAAATCACATAGACTATAATTTCAATTTTGAGGACACGCTTCAAAGCCTGCAAACTTTCAGGATTACACCTAATAGAATCCTCATTTCCTGAAAAACTCACTTTTTGGCAAAGACATTTTTCAATACCTCCACTTAGTAGGAGAGGGAATTGAACCACAGAGAAATGCTATGGATTATACAAGACTGTAAAGTTGTTTATTGGGGAGCCTTGGATTTTATGTTGACTTTTTTGATTCTCAGTCTGATTTCATGTTCACTTCAAAGGCAACAAAATATTTGTACATTTTAAGATAAAAATGCATTTCTTTGGGCTGAGTATTTTACTCTTAACTTTATTATTTTTAATAATAATAACAAGAAGAAAAACAATTAAAAACCTTATTTTACTACCCTTGAATTTACTGATTTGTAAGTTCTTACTAATTGCAAAAGCAATTCAGCCAGGCCTCTGATGGGGTCAGTCATGGCTCTGAGGTCCAAGGAAACAGTCAGATGCATGTCAGAGCTGAGCAGTGATGAACAGCTTAGAGAGGTGCCACTTCCAAGAAGCAGGCATTCAGCTAATGCCAAGGCTACCAAGAGGGAGGAAAATATGCACTTCTCCAACATTTTCTGGGGCTTTGACTAACCCCAACCTCTGTATGTTTGAAGAGCAGTAGCTCTTCTTGCCATGACTGGCTTGGGATAGACCTGGTTTAGGCACTACAGGAGCTTTCCTTTCCATTTGTGTGTCTCTGTTAGAATGCTGGGTGGGGAGAGTGGGCCACAAAAAGGGCTTTTATGGGGGTACTGTTTCCCCACTCTTGTGCACTCAAAACACAGTTTCAGTACAGATTGAAGTTTTACTGAAAACACCAAATTCAGTGTATGCTGGATGAATGATAAAAAAACCTGCTTGTAATCTGGTTGGGAAGAAGGCTTAGTGAGTTTGTTGGCTGAGGAGCTGGCAGGGAGAAGCAGGATTGATGGTTGGGAAGCATCCAAACAAGACAGTAGAAGTTTGAAAACCAGGTGGAACCTGAGTTCAAACCCAGTGCTATGCTCCACTTGCTGAGAGACCTCTAGCAGGTCACTTGACCTCCCTTGTGCTCTAATAAACCAAACTGTAAATTTGCTGGCAAGCTGAAAACCAGATGTTGGATCTGGGAAGCACTGACTCAGGCAAAATTCCTTGACACCCATTGACAATTCTTATGTTTACTCTGAGCAGTGCTGATCTGGCTGTCAGTCACAGCAGATGAAATTAAAGTGATTTTTGGAAATAAGTTTCAATCGGATTTCTGCTTTATAATTTCCTTATTAAATATTATTCTGATCAGCTTTGAAGGAGAGAAGGATGGGCTGAGTTTTTATCTTAATATAGACCAAAACTCCAAGGAGCAAGCAAATTGTTTGTCTTCCAGAAGAACACCTTGGTTATAAGTCAGATTGGAATAGTCACACACAGATGTCTTGCAGAGGGATTCCTGCAGAGACTTTTGACTCTGATGACAATTGCTAGGCTGTATTTATCACCAACTGCACAACAGGTCAGATCTTGCACTTGTAATAGTTTTTCCCCTTTCTGTCTGGTTTTGGTACTTGGTGAGAAAAATCAGCTGCCTGCTTCTGGCATTTTACTTCCTTTTCTCCTAACACTGTACATGTCCTCTCAGCTTTTATCCCTCTGGGGTCAAACCACCTTTGGGATGCTGATGGGCTAAAGATGGTGCTGCAAGAAATTGCTAGAACTTCCCATTAGTTGTGTGCTTTTCACAGAAGACCTGATGAGGAATAGGCACAAATGCAGTCCTGTGAGGGATGATATCTAAATCTGTGTTTGCACCATGTGATGAGGTGTGCAAGCTGTGCTGTAAAGAGGGTACTGATACAGGACTATTTCTGTGCTGGTGTATCTGTGACTGTGTCCTTTTAGTCGTTGTATTTTTGGCAAGTGTTGAGGAGCTTTAGACTGTTCCAGCTGTATGTATAAATCATATGAATGCAGGGTTTTCAGAAAAGATGTTGATACTATATAGTCCTAAGCATGTGCATGTTTTCTGTTTCACTTTCTGAGTCTTGGGATGAATAGTGAAAATATGATATTAATCTGAATACCAAAATAACATCTCACTCATGCTCATTCTCCAAATATCAAAGCTAGGAAATGAACTGGTCCACTATGTTATTAGCTGGTTGTCATACTTAGAGGTCATATTTGTGTAAGACAGGTCTTTTCTCCCTTCTAGTTTTTAAAAGAACAGGACAAATTTCACTTTGTTCTTAAATTTACTCACTTTTTGGTCAATATATTGGAAAAAAGAATTTTAAAACATTTGTAAAGTTTGATAGAGAAGGACGTCGGTAAGTCCTGAGGTGAGGAAATGAGCAATACTGCTAAATTGAGTTAAGTCAGAGATACATACAGTATGTGAAGGCGTGGATCAATTATTCTGTGTACAGAGTTCTTACAGCTCACTGATTTATGGCAATTAAATACAAACCAAGTAAAGAAATAAATGTTTTGGGCAGAAAAATTTTATGGAAGATTATGAGCTAAGCAAACAACTTTATAAAGCAGAACCTAAAATGAAATTACTGAAAGTCTTTTGTAAAACAGCATGATCTGTATGATTCTAATCCATAAGAATTGGAACATGTGACTACATTTTTACAAAGCAGAACAATTGCTATCCCTAATTAAGTTGAGACATGCTTATCTGAAAAGAAAAATACTATACTATATAAAATATAATACTAATATAAAAGAAAAAGATAGA